>JAAEAF010014412.1:0-127881 GCA_011037195.1 Triatoma infestans | reverse complement strand
ACTTAAACCATCTAAAAACTGTGCTCTCGACAAAACATTGTCTCCATAGGCCTGGCACAGTTTTTCAAACGTTTCCGTTGCACTGTGCCCAAGTCTGAAGCAAAACCTGATAGCACAACGTTGCTCGTAATTGATGTCACTCATTTTTAAAACGCACTGAAAAAACCTTCTCACAAAAAAAGTCACTATGGACAGTGCAACAACTCTAGCATTTTCAAATTTGCACTGGACGTGTATCAGATGTTTACTTGCCCTACCACGCATGCGCCGCGTCTCCAGTGTTGCCAGATCGAACACTAGAAAATCAGTCTCATTACTTAATTTACACACCTCGTATATAAAGGCTTTGACAATGGGTGCAGCTTAATAGGTTTTCAGAAGTCTAATCGCAGATGTAAAAAAAAAAAAAACAAAAATTAATAATAAATAATTCATCGACCACACTTACTGTTTATCCATAATGAAGCCCTCGACTCTGTGCAGATCTTTAGAGAACCAGCCAGCTGGCTTGAATGTAAGCACTGCCTTATGGCCTGCAAATATTCACTTTAATTGGACTAAAAAAACAAGAAAAAATAATTTTTTAACTAAAAAAAAAAAAATGAAAGTTGAACCCAAACAAATTAAACCAACTTGCTCGAGATTGCTTTTTACATGATGAAATAAAAAAAAAAACAATTATTGAAAGTAAAACAGCTTAAAAAAAAAAGTTACAACAAGAAAAGTCTCAAAGGCAGTTCGAAAATAAATAAAACAAACGAAATAAATAATTAAATAAAAAAAAGGTTATAATATTACCTGTAACAGCATTTACAATTTCCATTGTTCCATATTGTTCGATCCATAATTTGCCAACAATAATATTATGCACGCAACAATTCACGTTTGACCAGGTATATGCTTCACCCCATCTGAAAATTGACCACTAAACTTCTTTAAGGTAGTGATATCTTCAACATGAATTAAAAAAAATTCAATATTCCCCATATATACATTACTAAACAAAAGTATATATATATTTTTTTTTTAAATTTAAGGCGCGTCAACATTATATTGGCGCCCGGAGCCTTCTCAGTGCATTGCAGGCCTCCGAACAGTGTTCTCTCAGTGCTTACAGACAACACTGTCCATCACCTGACAGTGAGCTTTAGAGGCTCCTAGGAAGAAAAAATCTAAGGGCAGCATGACTCGAACCCGGGACCACCGCGTGGCAGTCATGGCAGTATGCTAACCACTTAGCTATTCCCTTCCCTGATAATATATATTAAAACTAAAACTTAAATCAATCTATTGTTTGAATTAATTGTAAGTACTACTAACTTTGGAAGTTCTACAGTGACCGTTCCCTTTGGCTGGATTTCCACACTTTTTCCCCAAAATTTCAGTTTTGGATGAATGGATCCATGAAATATAAAATGTTCACTATCTGCATGAAATGCTGATATTGGTGGATGATGACTTACTTGTTCGCATATTACTCTGAAAAAAAAAAAGAAAAAAGAAATTAGTAATTAAAATTATAATTTGAAAATAACTCTGGTATTTTATAGGTCGTAGCACGTGTATATTTCTTATAATCTTGACCGGCTTCGGATATTCATCCATAGTCAGAGCAAATTTTGTTTAAGTTCGTGTAGAGAGTTCACTTGAACGATGTTTCTGTTTACACTCGGCACTTGTTGGTTTGTTCATGTAGGTACGTATGAGCGGGAGGTTATAAGGTTATGAAGGCATACCTCAAGGAGGCATTATTAAGGCATAACCATATAACCTCCCTCCCATTCATACATATATTAAAACCATCAAGTGTCCGAGTGTAACTGAAACATTGCATTGAAGTGAACTCTCTACCGGAACTTAAACAAAATTTGCTCTGATGATGGATGAAAATCCTAAACCGGTCAGGAATATAAAAAATATGCATGCTACGATGGATATATCAGATATATCCAGTATTGTGGACCCATCCATATATTCAACATTAATAAATTAATATCAATATAATAATAACTGAGTGGTAGATGGTAATAAATATTCAAATTAAATGTCAATAGGTCATTGCTTAAAGACGATAATGTCTTAAGAAGTTTTTGTTTACCTTCCTTACGACTAATAACTGAACCTTGAAAACAACTAGTTAATATCGTCGAACTTCTGAGAGAATTAAATTATATTCCAAACGAACTACTTCTAATTAAATAATAAAATAAATATATATAAATTTGATAAATATAAATTAAAAATAAATATACGCGTAAATAATGGTTTTTATATTCTCCTTATTCAATATAACTTTTAGAATTTTTGGAGACAAAAACGACTCGTAAAACCTGGCATTTTTCAACAATTTATGTCTCTACATCTCATAGCAGGAAAAAAAGAAGAAGGTTTTCCTTTGTAAGAACTGTGCTTTTTAAGAATGGGAGTACCATGACAGTCAGGGACACGGACTTTCAGGTGCCTGGAAATCAACAATAATATTGACGATCTTCCGAGATTTTTTGAATTCTAACAAGAAGAACTGTTTCAGGGAATATGAGATAAAGAAAATAGATTTTTGCAGGTCAATATCCAATTCTTTGCTCGCCATAAAAGTTCTCTAGACTCATAAATTCCCTACAAGACTTAACAAACGGCAAATAAAAGTAAATGTATTTAAAAAAAAATTTACGTTGAAGTGAACTTGGGTGAATTTGTTCTGACGATGAATGAAAATCCAAAACCGGTTCAGGAACAAAAATGAATATGCATGCTACGACGGATAAAATACCAGATGTTATCCAGCATTGTGGACCCATCCACATATTCAATTATATTTTTATATTTTATTTCCCTATGGCTTGTTTATACTATAGTAACTTTAAACTTAAAAAATTTAATGAATTTCTTCCTCCCCCCCCCCATTTTTTTTTTATAGACGCTAAATCTACGGTCAATGGCACTCGGAGCCTTCTCAATGCATTGCCGGCGATATTTTGCGTGATAGCCTGCTTCTTTTTGTGGTCATCATCATCATCAGGATGATGTTTTTGTAAAAACAGTGCGATAACATAGACTTGCCCAGAGCAAAATTAATTGATAATTGATTGATACACATAAATTTGCTCTGTGCAAGTTTATATGTTATCACATTGTTTTGACAGTTTTACGCAACCACAACAATATTTATATTCTCTAAAATTAAATACATCGAAGCAAAATTGTGAAATCCAAGGTTATCTGGATTTAATTTACCTCAATTTTTTTTTTAAATACTTAAAAAGCGTAGTACTATTTAACTAAGTTAAATTTTAAATTACTGCTTATTTCACCCTTCACTGTCACTATCCAGGAGCCGCTTCTGAGTCGATATAATGAACGATAAATAAGATTGGAGCTTATAATGGATGTGTTAGGTGGAGAGAATTTGGGTCTGGTTGATGAAATGAGAAGACTTGGTTAAACTGGTTAACTATGTATAATAATAAAGAGACACAGTCTGCGTGGACTTTACAACAGAGAATGGTTAAGGTAGAGTGGTATGAGAATGACACGAAGTGACTGGCGAAATGATAAACTATAGTAACCTATTTGAACTGTATCGAACTATCCGTCGCTGTATGTATAAAGTTTGTCCCACACCAGTCTGAGAGTGTGGTTGGGTTCGTTTCTCTTCTCTTTACTCTCTTTGGTTGCTGTTACGGAGCTTTTTAACAATTCAGCGCCCCCTAAACTAATCCAAAGAGTGCAGAGTAACTACGCTGTATTATGCAAGATGCAAAACTACCCAAGCTTATTAAGAAACAAAAGCATGGAAGAGATGGAATGAAACAAAGATATAAAGAGTTCACTATACTATTTGATGAAATAGAAAGTTTACCTGTAATCATTTCTTTCTAGTTCATACGTTTCCCCAAGAAGTGGATTGAAAGGTTTACCAAGACGATCCCAGTTAGACGCCAAAGCGCTTACAGCAAATGCACATATGTACTGAAAAAAAAATACATCAAGATATTAATGATTTTTTTTTAATTAATAAAATTGGTAAAGAAATAAACACAAATTAGTTGTGGAAAAATATATATACAAACCTGCATTCTGTGTATAGGATCCGATTGTTCTGAAGCAACCCTCAACAATTGTGCATATTCCATATATTCAACCATACGTTGTAGAAAACTTAACGGTTCGTTGAAAACTACTGGCATTGTGATTTTACTCAATTCTTTACCGATACTGTTTTTTAATACAGACCAAATGCTGAAGTCATTCCGGCTGAACATAGCCACTGGCAGGCATTGCCTAAAATTAAAAAAAAAACATATTAAGTATTAGAGTTAGAAAAAAACTTATTTGTTAACGGCGCTGGATATTTGCGCCATTGTTTTTTACTATCCATAAAAAAAATCTCTATTTATTTATACTGAATTGTTTTATAGGATTTTATCAAAATTAATCTTGATAAGTCTAAAATAACAATGAACCTTATCTGGTGAAAAATGTGATGAATGAGAAGCATTTTGCCTTTCTAATTCTAGAATTTTCCCTAAATCAAGAAAATCTTTTTGAATAATTTTTATCTTATTCGATTAACGAGAAAAACGGCATTTTTACCGCATTATCTAACAGTCGCGAGTGTGACAAATGAACGAGGACGAAAGTTGTAAAAGCTCTTTATTTCGATATCAATAGTGAACGCAAAAGTTTTATTAGGAAACTCCCGAAATTTTTTGCAACTACAAAAATTCAGGCATGAATGTTTCTTCATCTATAACTAATTTCTCGTTATCTCCAATTTTCTTCGTTAAGCTAAGTTTACTGGCAAAAATTGCTGCCTGAGCAATTTTATTCACTTACATTTATTAGTTTCTCTTACTTCTAGATTCTACTAAGAGGAAGAAGTATTGTAATCATGTTAAATTTTTGATATCGAGTTTTCACCGGAAATATCCGTTTTGAGGTTCCCTTAGTCCAAAAAATTGGTTTTTAGAAAATGAGGTCCAATACCCTTAGGTACAGGGTGCGTCAAAAAAATGTACCTAACAATGCTTGCTGACTCCATATTCCCTGCCATTCGTGCATTATACGGTAATGATGAGTTTTATTTCCAACAAGATGGCGCCCCGCCGCACTATCATAGGGACGTACGAGCATACCTGGATCACAATGTGCCAGGCCAGTGGATAGGTCGCAGGGGACCAATCGAGTTTCCTGCACGCTCTCCAGACCTCACGCCGCTGGATTTCTTCTTATGGGGCACAGTTAAAGATGAGGTGTACAAACGTAAACCACGTAACCTCGACACACTGTGGAATGAGATTCAGGCGGTGTGCGCAGAAATCTCACTGGACACTTTGGTACGATGTACGGAATCAGTGTTGACTCATACTCAGCAATGTATTGATGCTGAAGGCCACCAGTTTGAACGTTACTCACATTAATCACATTTATTTTCCAATTGGACATTAAGCTTTCCATGTCCAGAAATTTAGCATTGTAGAACGGGAAATAAATTGTCTATGACAGTTCAAAGTGTGTATACATTTTTTTGACGCACCCTCTATAATATATGCTCTTCGTATGTGAAGAGCATAGCTCGAAAACGAAGAATCGCAGAAACTTCAAACTTGATATTTCGTTTAGCTAACACCATGGGATCTGACAGTGTTATGTGTCAAAATTCTTCAACCGGAAGTACCACTTTACTAACTGATTTTTTTCACTTTTCGCGATGTTCTAAAAAAAAATGGCTTCAAACGTCCTATATCAGCTACACATACAAAGATCTAAAAGTTTAACTTGAAACATTTCTCTGGGAAAATTCATTTAAGGACATTTTTAGGGAAAGGGAGGGGTTATGTTTTTCTCTAAAGTGCTATCATAAGTTGATTATACAATTCTACCATCCAAATAAAATTGATTAGAAATAAATAGATGGCCAAAATTCCGAATTTCAAAGAAAATTAGTAAACCGGAAGTGCGCTTTTATTAAACAGTTTTTTTTTTCAGTTTAAAGATGAATTTCATTAAATTTGTCACACACTAACTATAAAATTTGTCAATTACAACTTTTGGAGAACTGGAGTAAGAGAAAGTTGTGTGAGTGTTTTACACCAGATTTTTTTTACATAATATTTGCAACAACTTTTTGTTCCCCTGTCAGGTTAGTTTTTAGGTTACTTTTGGACAGGTTATTGTATATTATGATAATGTACAATTTAATATTAATTAATGCACTGTGACCTTACGATCTATTGTGCTATTTGAAAAGTAAATATTCGGTTAAAATAAAATCATTAAATACACTTTGTTTAAAAAAAAATTCAAACGGTATCTGTCATATGACAGTTGCAACATGTTTTTTAATCCAACCACCCTGCTCTGCTATGAGAAAACGTTCGTTCGCTTTTTAATGTGAGAAACTTTTCACCAAATAGGTGTGTAGTGGAAGTACGAAATGAAAAATAATAGTTTTTAAAAATAATTTATCTAATTTTGTTAATATATTAGACTGTGAATTTAACTTCAAAAAGAGTGTATTTTAGTGACAGGTACTGTAAATTGGGATCATGGCAAATAGAAAAACAAAGGCACAAAATCCCGTTAGGGCAAATCTTTGTACAAGAAAATTCCCCCGCTAGAGAGAGAGAGCAATTCCAAAGAGTAGAGTCAGCCATCAGCTTTCAAAGAGTAACACAGTCTGAACTCAGCCTTCAAACAACGAAGTCGCATTCTGCTTCCAAAGCCAGAATACTTCAGAAAGACAGATTTGTGCTAGAAATCAAGGTGGAAACATATACCAGTATTACGT
The DNA here is from genome assembly GCA_011037195.1 of Triatoma infestans. NCBI lineage: Eukaryota > Metazoa > Arthropoda > Insecta > Hemiptera > Reduviidae > Triatoma > Triatoma infestans. Next base: position 121,091 of record JAAEAF010014412.1, on the reverse strand, counting down.
TATAAGAAATTATTATAAGCTATTGTGATATTCAAAGTAACTTACTTTCTCTTAGAGAATATATTTAATTTACTCTACCAGTGTGTTCTAAATTATTCTTATATTCTATCTCAAACAAACATACAAGGCCCTTTTCGCTAAAACGCTCACGCCACAAGCTACCTACACACATCATCACACCAAAACATTAAAGGTGCTTCTCAAAAAACGTATTCTCGTTGTTTATAAAATATTAAAGTATAATTTCTTGATTGAATTCTTTCACTAATATTTCTGTTTCAATACTTTTATTAATTGAAATTCAAATTAATACAATAATTTAGTAGTTAAGTTTGGCCGTTATTAATAAAACAAACAAAATTTATACAAAAAATTGTAAAAATGATTTAAAACTTTCTTTAATACTGTTAATATTCAAAACCATGACAAAAATATTTACTGTATAGAAGGTATCTTCAATAAAATAATTGCCCATATTTCAAGGCCCTACAAAAACTCATACGGCGGCCATTACTGATTTATAAGACCTAGTCTTATTGGTGCTTTTTTAGATTTTTAAATTTTTTAATAAATATTACTTGAAATGTATGATTTGTTTTTGTTTTTTTACCTCGTTTCCTTGAAGTGAATATTGTATTGTGACATACTGTTAAATAAAAAAAATAAAAAAAGTTTATCATTCGATACCGATAAATTTGAAAAGGTAAGACCCGACTTTGGCTAAAGTTTAGTGTGCAAGATGGAAAGATGGCTTTTGCTAGAAATACAAGAATCATTCAATAAGTAATGAGACAAATCGCTGTAGCTCAGAAACGGTTTGTTTAATCAATACAATAGTTTAAGTACGTTAAGTTGGCATCCATCCTTGTACTTAGTTTTTCATCAGCTGTTCGAGATTATTTGGTAAACATAATCTTAAATGTATTCAGTTAACAATAGCGAGTCCGCTCGAGCATTGCATCACGGAAGCACAACGCTCAATGATTAGATTTTTTGTGATTGCAGAGGGTATCAAAGATAGTGAAATCCAAGAATGAATGATGAAAGTGTAAGGGAATAATTGTTTGAATCGTTCGAACGTTTACAAATGTGTAGAACAATTTAAAAGTGGCCGTATAAGTGTCTGTGATGAGCAACAAAGTGGACGACCGGTTAAATTGTGCAACTTCCTCCCTCAAATCTCGCATTAACGCGTTAATTCAGGACAACAGGCACATTACTGTTGAACTGATAGTTGAAGAAGTATACGCAAGTATTGGAACTGTCCATAACATTATTCAGAATAACCTGCAGTACAAGAAAACTTGTGCGAGATAGGTTCCAAGACAATTTATGGATGCCCACAAAGAAAGTAAGGTGGGAGATCCTTCCATATCCTCCCTACAGCCCCGACCTCGTCCCATCGGACTTCCATTTGATTGGACCCTTTTTAAAGAAGGGCTCTATGTGGGAAACATTTTCAATCCAAGAAAAAGTTAAAAATCCGTTGCAAAAGTGGCTTCGAGATCAATACAAAAAATTTTATGCCAGAGGCATACACAAATTAGAAGAACGATGGGACAAGTGTATAAATGTTGCTGGGGACTATGTTGAAAAGTAACCAAAGTTTTGTATACGAGGCATGTCCAGTAAAGTAGTTAGTGTACTGAGGCTCTCACGGCCGGAGGGATTTTCTTTTCGACATGTTAGCTACACTGTCGTCTAGCCTGATTCCTCCCCTCCGCAACGAATACGTTTCGTGAAAAATGTCAATCCAATCTCCCACCAAGTGTGAAATACGCGGCGTCATCCATTATCTCGTTTGGAAGGGAAAAACTCCGGTTGAGATTTATAATAAAGTAAAAACTGCATATGGTGATAAAGCTATGAATCGTACGAGTGTGTTCAAGTGGTGTCGCGAGTTTAAAAACGGTCGTACGTCTGTGCATGATGATCAGAGGAGCGGAAGACCTTCAATTGTGACTGACGAAATTGTGGAAAAAATCGAAAATGCGCTCCGTGACGATCGCAGATTGACTGTGGATGAACTTTCTGCGATGTTTCCGCAAATCTCCAGATCTCTGCTACACGAAACCATCACAGAAACCCTCGGATATCGGAAACTGTCCGCGAGGTGGGTCCCAAAACAGCTGACAGACCAACACAAGTTGAATCGAGTGGAGGCCGGGCAAGAGTTTTTGAGACGCTACAAACTCCATGGAGATGAATTTCTCCGCTCCATCATTACTGGAGATGAAACTTGGGTTGCACACTACACACCTGAAACCAAAAGGCAGTCTCAACAGTGGCGTCACACCTCTTCACCCTCCGCCAAAAAGTTCAAAACCACAATTTCAGCCAAGAAAATCATGGCATCCGTGTTTTGGGACTGTCAAGGCATAATTTTAATTGAATATATGCCTCAAGGGGAGACCATTAACTCTGCAAGATACTGTGAGACCCTAAAAAAATTGCGGAGGGCAATTCAGAACAAAAGGAGAGGCATGCTGACAAAGGGAGTCTGCCTGCTGCACGACAATGCCAGACCACACACGGCCAACGCCACGAAGGAACTGCTTGCCTCGTTTAAATGGGATGTCCTGAACCATCCCGCGCATTCCCCTGACCTAGCACCTTCAGATTACTATCTCTTTACCTCCCTGAAGCTGCACAAGGGTGGAAAAAGGTTTTCAACCGATGAGGTGGCGAAGGGGAGTGGAGAAGTGGGCGAAGGGGTTGGCGGGAAAGTACTTCGAGGATGGCATCAGAAAATTAATACCCCGGTTCACCACCTGCATTGAGAGGAATGGTGACTATGTCGAAAAATAGCTTACATATGTACTAATGTAACCAGGTAATTTTTTTGTTCAAATAAAAATTTTTGTAATCTACAAAAATTCAGTACATGCCTCGTAGATTAAATAAATAGTTTTTGAGCTACAACGATTTATCTTGTTACTTATTGGATGACCCTCGTATAAAAAAAATGAAGATCCTATGAAAAGTGTACCAAAATTGGCAGAGTTATCAACAGCAAGAGGTGATGTTTAAAAATAAAAAGTCAATTTATTAGACCCTGTAGGACAAGATTAATCTCTCTTTGGTTAAATGTTCACTACTATTTATTATATCTAATAAATTCTAGCCATCTACCGACATTTTTCTCCCATTCGATATTAGCCCATCCAATTTTATTATATAACATTTCCTTAGAGATCATAAAAGTAAGGCAATCTGTTATATCGATAGTATCGAATTATACTTTGGTCTTCTCATTACATTCCTAACCAAACTATTTAAACAACAATAATAAATTCATATTTTTCTTTGCGCTTCACAGCACCAGCCAAGGCAAAAAACGACCAAATTTATACTTGAAAAAAATTTTTTGATTGGTATAAAATGTATTTATAAAAAATTATACTGTCCAAATTAATTCGTAATAATAGGGTGTATTTATGTATCTGACCTAATCCGAAAATAGAACTTTACACAACTTGCACTGATAGGAAAGTGACTTTTAACCGTTATTGTTTACAGTATTTAATTTGTGTTTGATATGAATGTCGTTACAAAGGGGGGGGGATACAAAAATATAAGGAGCAGAAGTTAAATGAGAAACATTGTGTTGAATTGTAAACAAAACTTGGAAAAGGGAAAAACCAATGATAAGAAATGAGGAAAAAAAAAGTTAAATAAAGTAACATACAGAATACGATAATATATCGATATGTAATTAATCGGAAGAGTAAACGTAGCATTTGTGACAGACAATAGGCAGGGTGTAGCTGGGAGGGGTCTATAGAAAGTGTCCGCCGCCATGACAGGGGTCACTAGAATTCACAATTATCAAAGTAAGTGTATGGTAGTGTGCTTGTGATACAATAAGAAGCGAGGTTTTTTTAGGCATCTGGATTTAATGGTCGGACAGTGTCAGAAATAAGCCGATGATTATAATCTAAGAACAAAAAAAAGGAAGAAGTTCTTTACTGACTTTTACAGGAATAATTAAGATTATTATTTAAAAAAAATGTTTTTTTTTCACAAGCTTTAACATTTCTTAATTTATAATAATAAGCAGAATTTAGAGAATTCCTGTTTTTTGTCTGTATAAACTGACTCACTATTTACTAAGATGTCCGTGAGTCTAAATGACTCACGATCAAAATTAGACATTATATTTCAATATACTTTTAGAGAGCTGTTTGACGAAAAAAATGTGAGTTCATTTCTAAATTATTATTATTATGAATATGTGGATGGGTCAGATATTTTTATTTATTTATTTATTATTGTAGATTATTATTATTTGTACCAGTTTATTAAAAAAAAAAAAAATTATTAAAAAGAATGTTATGACATGTTGTCACACTCTTAAGTGGACAGCTGTTTTTTATTTACATATAAAACTTTATTAAAAATAAATAATTTAATCAATGTTAGTATTTTGTAGGGTTGCCTTTGCTTCTCTTAACAGCCATTAGCCTTGTTGGCATGGACCAGTTTTTCAGTTAATTTCTGTCGGAATTCTGTTCCACTCGATTAAGATGATTTTTTTTTTCAATTCTGAAACTGTATTTATTTGGTGTTTTCATATATTTATAGATCAAAGATAATGTCACAGATGTTCAATTACAATCGAATCAGGAGTATTTTTGGGAGTATTGTAAAGATGCCATTCTTTTGCTAAAAAGATGTTTACGAGTCTAAAATTTCGATAGTAATATCTATCGATATTCGATAGTGATATCGATTTTTTGTCCATTTTGTTATCTATAAATAAATACCAGATTTCCCAACCAACATTGGCCGCCATATTTTCTTTAATTTCTCTTACTAGTTATAAAGTTATTGTGAACGATCGTGTCAAATTTTTGATATCTAGTTATTACTGAATAGAATGTGTTAATTTGTACAAAAAAAAATAATAAAAGTACAGAGAAATTAAACAATCATCATCTTAAAACAATAAACCTATGACAATCTGTCGAGTTCAGATTTACAACATAATCAATTATACTTTTTTTTTTATAAACATATTAATTATTATTATAAGTACATTATTAATAAAGTGTTGTTTGTTTGTACAAAGGAATGATAAAACTTTCAAATAATTAACTGTACAACAAAATAAATACATGATAAAGGAACTTAAGTACAAGAACATGGCAAAAAGCTGTCAACTAGAATTTACAGTCATAAAAAGAAAAACAAGAAATGAAAAAAAAGAAGAAGAAAAACAAAACAAAAATTATAATAAAACTCAAAACAGAAACGAAAATTGAATAATATAAGAAAGTAAATAAAAGTCATCTATACTGATTAAATAATACAAACTTAATTTTATAAATTAGAATGGAACAGTTGAAAAATTAAACAAAAGAATCAGAGACCCTAATATAATATAATGATATTATTTAACTATAAAATTATTGTAAAGTTGAGTGAATGGGTGTGGGATTTGTGCATGTAAATAAAACTGAAAATAAACAATCCAAATATAAACAAAACCTTTCTAAGGTTATTATAATACCAAGTAAATAGAAACACAAACTAAAATTGAATTTTTTTACTAAATTTCTTTTCTATAAGATAATTATCTGTATCTAAATTCAGTTATTACAGGGCATTTACCTAAAAAGGGGTTAGTATTACAGTTTCATCTTCATTTTTAGTACACAAAGGACAGGTTGATGTACATACATTCCAAGGTTTAAAATTTAAGTTCAACTTGTCTACCAAACTCCTGTTATGTACTATTTATTGTACAATGCAAGATAAAGAATTAGCAAATTCAAGTTCAACATCTCACACACAGTGCTTTAAAAATTGAATTATTTTCGATAGGACTAATTTTATTGTAAATATAATTTATTACTTTCTCTTACTCCTAGTAAGAGGTTAAGTATTGTAATCGTGTCAGATTTTCAATATCGAGTTTTCAATGGAAATATCCGTTTTGAGGTCCCCTGAGCCCAAAAAAAGTGGTTTCTAGCAAATGGTCTGTGGGTGTGTGTGTGTGTGTGTGTGTGTACGTATGTATGTGGATGAATGTATTTGAACAGCATAGCTCAAAAACGAAAACCCGTAGAAAGTTGAAACTTGATATTCCGTTTAGGTATCACCATGGGATCTGATAGAACGTTATCTGATCAAAATTGCTCAATTACTTTACTGGTCGTTTTTTTTTTTTTTTTTACCTTTTTGCGCTTTTCTCAAAAATGGCTCCAACGATTGTCATCAAACTTGCTACATCAACTACGCATACAAAGAGCTACAACTTTTATTTGAAACATTTCTCTGGAAAAATAAATTTCATTTATTCATTCATTTTTTGGAGGAGGGTTGGGGTTAAGGCTTCCTCTAAGTGCTATTTCAGTTTATTAAACAATTCTGTCATCTAAATAATGTTAATTAGAATTGAATATGTTGTTGAAATTCCGAGTTTGAACAAATCGGATGGATGAACGGAAGTATGTTTACTTTACCACCACTTTACTAATTGTTTTTTTTTCACTTTTTCGTGATTTTCTCAAAAATTGCTCCGACGATTTTCTTGAAACTTCGTATATAGAAACTATTCATACATACAAAGATATACCACATTTATTTAAAACATTTCTCTGGTAAAATTCATTTAAGGGCACTTTTGGGGGGGGGGTGATGGGGGTTATGTTTTTCTCTAAAGTAGTATTATAGTTGATTATACAATTCTATCATCCAATCAAAATTAAATAGATGGCCAAAATTCCGAGTTTCAAGAAAATTAGTAAACCGGAAGTATGCTTTTACTGAAGAGTTTTTTCAGTTTTTGACGAATTTCATTAAATTTAGTACACTAACTATAAAATTGGTCAATTATAATTTTGAGAACTAGAGTAAGAGAATGTTGAGTGAGAGTTTCTCACCAGAATTTTTGTTTTGAGGATATAATTAATTTGTTTATATAAATTGGGTGGAATAGTGAAATATCAACCTGATATTTAAGGGTTAAAATAAATTTATTTAGTAGACCTTATAAAACAAAATTTATCTTTTTGGTTAAATTTTAACTACTATTTATTATATCAAATAAATTCTGGCCAACCACGGACATTTTCTAACATTCAGTAGCCCATCCAATTTTATTATATAACATTTATTTAGAGACATTACGCATTAACATTTATAAAAGTAAGTTTATTATTATTGTTATTATTATTAATAATAGTTTTAACTATATAAATTATATTATCTAATTCAAGGGTATGGAAATATTAATAGTTATTTACCCGTTTCCACATATAAGGCATAGATTGGTGTATTGTTCGGAAGATTCTAAATTTTTACTTTCTAACTGAAGTTAGAGGAAGTATTGTAATCGTGTCAAATTTTCGAAATCTAGTTTTCACCGGAAATATCCGTTTTAAAATCCTCTTTAAGTCGAGAAAGTGGTTTTCTGAAATGGGTCTCTGTGCGTGGGTGTGGTCAGTATTTTTACTTTATCTTACTCTTAGAATAATAGGAAGTATTGTAATCGTGTAAAAATGTTCGATACCGAATTTTCACCGGAAATACACATTTAGAGGTCCCCTGAATCCAAAGAAGTGGTTTTTTCAGAATGGTCTGTGAGTGTGTGTGTATGTAAACAGCATAGCTCAAAAACAAAAACCCGTAGAAAGTTCTAACTTATATTCCATTTAGGTATCACCATGGGATCCGACAGTAGATTACCTGTCAAAATTCCTTAACCGGAAGTACCACTTTACTAGATTTTTTGTTCACTTTTTTTTTTTGCGATTTTCACAAAAATGGCTACCAACGATTTTTTTGAAACTTCGTTCATCAACTACACATACAAGGATCTACAATTTTTATCTGAACCATTTCTCCGGAAAAATATATTTAAGGGCACTTTTGAGGGTGCTGAGGGGCTACGTTTTCCTCTAAAGTGCTATTCCAGTTTATTACACGATTCTATCATCTACATAATATTAATTAGAATTAAATAAATATGTTATTGAAATTCCGATTTTAAAAAAAAAATCGGAAGACCGGAAGTGCGTTTTACTAGGAAGTATTTCCACTTTTCTGCTATTTTCTCTAAAACGGCTCCAACGATTTTCTTTTAACTTTGTGAATTACACATATAGAAAGCTACAACTTTTATTTGAAACATTTCTTCAGGTAAACTCATTTAAGGAGGCTTATGGGGTAGAGGCAGAGTTATGTTTGCGTCTAAAGTGCAATCTTAGTTGATTAAACAATTCTACCATTTAACAAAATCAATTACATATAAATAAATAGATTGTCAAAATTCCGAGTTTCAAGAAAATTAATAAACCGGATGTGCTTTCTTACTGAATAGTTTTTTTCAATTTTTGCAATTTTTTCCATAAAAATACCGACGAATTTCATTAAATTTGGTATACTAAGTAGTATGGATGTAACACACCAAATTTTTTTTTTATAGCAAACCGTTGTTCTTTTGGATTTGTTCAAATTGCGATATCCTCCATACATGAGCTCCGTAGTGTTGGGTTGCTTTAGATGTACCTTCAAAGATTCTCCATTTAATGCCTTATCTACTATATCTCTGGAGGCCATTAACTTTTTTCAACTCCAATATTGGGCCTAGGTTTAGCAGCTTTATTTTTTATTTTTTTCTTGAAATTGTTTTTTAAAGCGTAATTGTAGGTAAATGTCAAACCAAAGTATTTGTATTCGGACACTATCTCTATTTCGTTTTTGGAATTCCTACCTTTTCCGTTTTTAAAAATCAGTACTTTTGCTTTATTAAGGTTAATAGTTAAACTTCACCTCTTACAATAATTATCTATATTGTCATTGTCCTAAAGGTTATGGGATTTTCTGTTATAATAACTATATAGTCTGCAAATAAAAATGTTCTTATTTTTTATTATTACCGTTCTAATATTAATCCCTCCACCTAATGACTCATGTAGATCGTTTATATAGCAAGAAAACAAGCTAGGACTAAGGAGGCAGCCTTGTTTCAAACCTCTTTTTGTGTAAAACCAGATCGAGAGCTTTCTATCATCCCACATAGCTCATAATGTATCTTTATAAAGGGTTCTCTGTGCTTTTAGAAATCTTGTAGACACATCTAATGCGGTCATTTTGTAAAAATAGCCTCGGCAAAAAGTGCTATTTACTAACCTATATTTTATTAAGTTTAGACTCTTCCCATTGACAAACATTGAAGTCTATTAATTAAAACATCCAATTAAAATAAATAAATTTGGAGTAAAAATTTGTCATTAATTACTTGTGTAAATTATACTAGTGTTTCATACTCGATTAAATATTCTATGTTGAATTAAATGTCGTTAAAATTCAAATATGTGTGTTCAATATTATTAGCCTCTCTACAATGTAATAATTCTCTACCTGCATCGGTTAGTAACTGACACTAGTCCTTCCCCCCCCGCAACAGTATATTACTTTTATTTTATATATATATATATATACATATATATTAGATAGATAGATAGATTCTACCGGGGGAATGGCTACTCAGCCTACGCCACCGCGACACCCCAAGGATCTATTGTGGCACCCCCCTAGTTGGAGACCCTCCCCCTATCCTGTCCTTAACCGAACTGTGGAATTGGGGGGGGGCTCCCAGGTGGTCAATCAGAGCACCCGCCATCAGAGCACCCTCTCGAGTCCTGCTTGCCTTAGAAGACTTAATAGGTCCGAGAGAGGGCCCTGGCTGAGGCTTGTTGGCACCAGCTTCTCTTTACCAAAGAGGCGGTACCTTAGCCAGACCAGCCCCTCGCACTGACATACCACATGCAGTGCCGTCTCCTCTTCTTCCTGACAAAACCTGCACAGGCTATCCGTTGCCAGGCCCATGCGATGCATGTGCTTATTTAATCTACAGTGGCCAGTGAGAATGCCAACTGCTATCCTTATGGCCACCCGGCCTAGTTGGAGTAATTCTGCAGTTAGCTTGGGCGAGTAGCTATAGATAAACTTTTTCGCCTGTCTCTGGCCTGGAGTTTTGACCCACCATTCCCTTGATCGGTCCTGCATCCATAACTTAATGGATGCACTCCTGAGGCATCTTGAGACACCACAGAACGGCTCCGGCCCGATAAGCGCTCCCATTGAACCCTCCCGGGCCAGGCGGTCCGCCGCCTCATTGCCTCTGTGACCCGAGTGCCCAGGTACCCAAACCAGGAAGACCTTATTATGGCTACTAATTTCCCTTAGTGCACCTAGGCAGTCCCACACCAGCCTTGAGCTGATCTCCCACGAGTCAATTGCCCGCAGAGCAGCCTGGCTATCCGAATAAATGACGACTCTGGAGTTATGCACTCCCCGTCTTCTTATTTCGGCGGCGCAGATAATAATCGCGACTAGCTCCGCCTGAAAGACCGTAGCTAGCCTTCCCAGGCTCACCGAGATATTACATCTCGGATGAGCCCCGTACACGCCGGCTCCCACTCCGTCACCCATCTTGGACCCGTCCGTGTACCACATAGATTCGCCTGTAATTGGCGGCCCATTCTTCCATGCCCCTCTGTCTAATATCAAGACTTTGAAGGGTTTTTGGAAGTCATACCTAGGAGTCATCATATCCGTAGGCAGGCCCAAAATCGGGTCCGCCTCCAGCTCCTCCCATAGGTCTTGATGCTTCCCAATGTGCCTGGGATAAATGGGCGCTTGTCCCTGTTGTAGTCGTGCCACAACTGCTCTTGCAACGCCTTGGACGTAGATGTGGAGTGGTGGAAGGTATATATATTACTAATTCCAATGTGATTGATGAATATAATTTTACTATCTATTTCGTATTTACACAAGTGTTTTACCAAGTACTGACTAATTGACAATATTATTAATTAGATAATGAATCTCATGTTTCTTATTCTCTTATAGAACATCTTCCTAGTATTTGGATTTTCATTTATTTATTATACTGTATGTGTAATTGATGAATTCCGGTTTAATCCGCTAATGTAGGTCTCGCCCTGTTGGGTATTTAATTGATAGCGAAATGAAATTATCACAGATCGAAATCTAAGTATATCCACTTGAACTCTTTTCATGTATTGAGGAATTAGATATTATTGATTGATCGTAAATCCACTTCAGTGTTTACTTATTACATTGATAAAAAAAAAATCAACAATTTTGTTATTTCAAATATTAATTTTTTTTTTTTATAATTTAATTTTAAAACATACATTTTTTTTTTTTTTTTTTTTACGAAATGTGAAGAGTTATGCTAGTTACAATTGGACCAAGATACTGGTATGACCTTGGCCCGGTTACCTTGCAATTTTATTTCTAATTATTGCTATTGTGGATAGCAATTTTTTCTATTACTCATCTACCTATTATATTTCTTCTTTTTTTTTTCCCCTTAACCTAAAATTAATATTTCTTTTTCTTAGTTTTTAAAACCACTTTGCATTGACTTATTTTCAGAGAATGTGTCACGCATAAATATTCTTTCATTTTTACATAGGCTGCCAGCAACGTAGGGATAATAACAATTTACTATTTACTTTAATTAATACACCTCCTATTTCTTACTAATAGAAAGCAACGCCTTCGGGTCAAATTTTTGAAATTGAGTTTACTTACCGGAAATACATGTTTGAGATCTCGTGAGTACGAAAACTCGCTAGAAGCTCAAACTTGAAATTTTATGTTTAGATTACTGTTTAGACAACATCTGACACGAAGGTTTCGGGCAAAATCCATCAACCGGAAATATTTTTTTTTTTTTTAGTTTTCTATGAAACGATTCCAAACTATTTTGTATAAATTTCGTATACTATTTAAACATCGTATAGATTATTATAGGGAATTATTAGGACATCGTATAGGACATCGTATAGATTAGATTGTTATAGGGAATTATTGCATTGCGATCTGAAAGATCTATTATGCTCCTCGGAGCGTTCTCAGTGCACTGCCAGCATCCGAACAGTGTTCTCTAGCTACAGACAACACTGTCCATCACCGGACAGTGAGCTGTAGAGGCTTCTAAGAACAGAAAATCTAAGGGCAGCATGCTGGATTCGACAACCCAGGACGTCCGCGTTGCTAAATCCAGCGCGCTGACACTGAGCTAATCCCTTACTTCTCCCTTGGCTTATGCCAATTAACTAGGGACGGAGACCCTAGTTTGTGTACTGTGTTTGTCCTTGTCTGTAAAGGGTAGAGTGTATGTAGTTTAAGTGTATTGTATACTGTTCTAACGAAGTGCATGGAGTACTGAGCTATGGTAACCCGTGGGGTCGCTACTTCCCAAGTAACTGCATGCAACAGACACCCCTTGCATGCAATCTACCACATAAATAGCTACGCCTTTAATTTGAAACATTTATTCTGGATTTTTTTTTTTTTTTTTTTTGGCGGCATTCCTGGGGGAACAGTAGCAGTTACCTTCCCTCTAAAGTACCCTCTTAGTACAATGCACGAACAATGTTTGTACTGCTACCTATATAAACCGGAAGTGTGACTTACAGAATAAGTTTTCGAATTTTTTTTGGTATTGTCTTGAAAACGACAATAAAGTTTCTCTTTAAACTTGGAATGCTTACTGCGCTATTTCTCTGAACAAACTGATGATCCATGTTATTGGGGCGCTGAGAATTGAATTAAATCCGAAGTTCAAAGAAAATTGAAATTGTCATTATTTGTATAAATGTATTAACAGCAATAAAAAAAAAAAGCCGTATAAGTTGTTGCACACCAGATTTTTGAACAATAGTTAGGATTGCGGTGAAATCTCTTATCTTGATCCTGTAATTTCATATAGAAACCTATAAAGTCATTTAACAGAAAAATGGAAACCTGGTTCAAAAAAATGGCAAACCCAAATCAATGACAGCAAGTGGTAAAACAAATCACCTTCACATTGCTGCCGGATAACTCTTCTTCCCAGCAAAACACTCTTATCCCTGCACAAATGCGGCAACAAACATCATCACAACCACATGCATTCAACAATACGGCGCCGAGATGCCAATCCCTACAAGACTTGCCCCACCTGATAATTGCAGTGGCTCTTTAAAAAGTGAGGAAGACATCCTCTGAAAAGTAGAAGCTTGCCATACCTGCCCTGAATTAATCCCTCTGCACTTCATTCATTTTACCTAGATCCTTTACAGAGACTATAATATATCTAACGTCCTTCAATCCTACTATCTTTATACATACTATATATATATGCCTATATACTACAATCCGGGCAACATAACTATACGCAAACTATAATGCGTTAAGATGGCAAAAAAATATAATGCTAATACAAGTTCAGACTATCATAGAATCGGTTATATCATAGAAATGAGGAGGAAGTGAAGAGAGCATAGCTCTGGAAAACTCTACCAGGACTAAAGCAAACTAAAACCTGCCATGGCGGTTATAAACCAGAAAAGAACCTAAAATGTGCATCAGTGTGAGTAAATAGGCTTCGCATGCTGACGGTTTTCCTCACGAGGCATTATAGATTTAGGGGGCACCTGCAAATTCTGGGGGGGGAGATGGAGGAGATTGCAATATACACTTCCTAAAGGACTGCGATGCTATCATCCAGAGAAGATTTAGAAGCTTGGGTATTTACCAGGCGTTGGAGGATATATCCTATCCTACTTAGATCCTGATATTCCTCAGAGTTCTTAATCTGGAAGTGCTGTAGGTGGGTGCTGGTCTCACCTTGGCACCAGAGGGGTGGCACAATAGACCTCTTTTGATCATAGTGCACTATCCTCTCCCCCCCCGGCTGAAAAAGTATCTATATTTCTACAAATATTCTAGAACATTATCTATCGTAAACGAAGATGTTGCAAATAAGACACATATTAAAGCTTAAAATTATTTCTAAATTGACCAAAATAACATTCGCATTGCAGAAAATTACGACAACAAAGGAAAATATTAAAATAAAATTACAAATAATACTAAAAATAATATTAATGAAAAGAGTACGCTGCTATCATTTTGTTAATATTCAGCTCTATCTTTGTTAGCAACATTCTTATCACCACCGCGATTAGTTATTTATAATAGGTTTCTTTTCTAAAAATGAATGTGTTAATTGCCTCAATTTTATATATATATATATATATAAAATATATTTGATATATATATAAAATATATTTGATATACAAATATATATTTGAAGATATAAGGAGTCCGAGAAAGTGATAAGACTGACTGTATTCAAAAGAAAATGTACTGTTCATTAAACTGTCTTCAGGAAAAACAAGAACCAGTACAGAACAATGATCCGAACCTTATGGGATGGACTGAGTGGATGTTTTTATTTCTCGACCGCAATGGAAAGCCTTTGATCATGAAAGCTATCGCAATGGAAACCATTCAGATTTGGTACCCTCCCACAGAATGGACTCATGTTTACACATGTTCGGCCGCCAATGCTTTGTGTAATGTAATGCAGGAGCTGGTGTTTACTGTCATGCATTTCAGCTTTCCATACCCGTTGGCAGACTTGCCTCCAATTTTTATGGGGAGGTGACTGCGATTAAGCCTGCTCTCGAGGCAGTTGCCAAGAAATCCTGGACCAAGATTGTTTTGTTTGTTGATTCCCAGGGAGCAATTTTAACCATCGCTAATCCTGGCGATGAAACCGTGGAATGCTGCAAGGACCTAGCCGACAGTCTCATCCGACAGGGAAGAGATTTAGTGTTGCAGTGGATCCCGAGTCACTGCGATATACCTGGCAATTAGTCGGCGGATACACTAGCCAAAGCAAGCAGCAATATGCAGCAGCGTAATAAAAGGATTTCACTGCACACCGCAAAAAAGAGTGGCCACAGAGTCCTTCCGGGTAATGCTGAATGAATACATGCGGCGATGTTCAGAGGTCAAGCGATGGTACAGGCAGTGCGCTGTAGCATGCTTCAGATTGGCCACTGGACATGACTACTTGAATAAACACTTACATAAAATTGCTGTGGTTGACTCGCACATTTGCTCATTGTGCCGGGTGGCAGAAATGGATGCGGGCCACTTACTTACATGTGTGGCGCTGCAGGACGTGAGAAGTGGCCTACAAGAATCGTCTCTGAAGAACCAAGCCACACTGTACTGGGCTGCGAGGAGTCGAATGGCCGAGAAGCCTAACGACGAGGGCGTTGGATAAAAAAAAAAATTCTCGACCGCACTTCAGTGTGGGGAAGGGAAGGCAGGGGGCAGCCCTTCTGGGGAATGGTGTTGCCGATTCATGCTGGATTTCCCGGTATGCTTCCTTGCCAACACTAGCTTGTTAAGAACAGTCAGCAGACTAGATCCACTGATCTGTTACAACGAGCATTTTATGTGTCTGAAGGTTTACAATCGTTCCCCTGAAACCAGTTAATAGACGGTATCGTCCACTTTTGGGAATCACTTTTGGTGCCAGAATTCAGGATTCGATTCCCGTTGGGGACAAGGCAGCAATGTTGACCTAATATCGCGAGAAAAATTGGGAAGCTGCTGATTAGTAGCGAAGGCCAGAACTATATGGAGGTAGGAACACCCCCACCCACCCAATAAAAAATCGCCGTCTGGCAAGCTGTAGCCCTTCATCAGGTATTGCGCCAAAGGTAAGATTATGGTACATTTATACTGTGCAGGTAGATTACACTCTATAAAATAAAGATTGGCAACTAACGCCATAATAGGCCCTTAAAATTCACAAGATAATTTAGTTTTATAGCCAGCTAGCCACTACCTGTACATATCTAACATATATGGTATTATTACTATTTATTCAAATTATTAGAAAAACAATTTTTTTCGTAACCTCTCTTCCTCAAACAGGTATGTCTAATGTCTCAGTTTAAAAATTGTAAGAAGCTCACAGTATAGAACTTTTGATTTACACATGCATTAAAATCAAAAAGGAGAGATAAATTTTATATTATATTTTATATACGTATAATATATAATAAAATTAAATTGAAATGTAAATTATAAATTCCATACTAATAGAGATATCAAATAAAATGGACAAAAATTAAAAACCGTTCTTTGGTGGTTGATAAGATGACTATGAACAATGAAGGCCTGCAAGCTAACTCTACACTTTGTTGTGTGGTTTATTGGAGATGTTGCCATGGTGCAATCAAGAAATTAATCTATAGAAGAAATATAGTGAATATGTAATAATAACGTTTTTATTTTACAATGCAGTTGCAGCAATAAAAAATTTGGGCACATACCTATTAATTTCAAATTAAGCATATATTGATATATAATGTACATAACAGAATAATTAGATATTATGTAAAACTACAATGTTGTAAAAAGATTACACTGAAATATATTTCTTTCTCTTACTCCTAGTAGGAGGAAGTATTGTAATCGTGTCAAATTTTCGATAACGAGTTTTCACCGAAAATATCCGTTTTGAGGTCCTCTGAGTCCAAAAAAGTAGTTTTTAGCAAATGGTCTGTGTGCATGTGAACAGCATAGCTCAAAAACGAAAAACCGTAGAAAGTTGAAACTTGATATTACGTTTAAGTATCACCATGGGATCATCTGACGGTGCGTTATCTATCAAAATTTCTCAACCGGAAGTACCACTTTACTAGTTGCTTTTTTTACGTTTTTGAAATTTTCTCAAAAATGGCTCCGACGATTTTCTTCAAACTTGGTATATCAACTACACATACAAAGAGCAACAATTTTTATTTGAAACATTTCACCGGGAAAAATCATTTAAGGGCACTTCTGGGGGAGGGGTGAAGGTTTTCATCTTAACTGCTATTTCAGTTTATTAAACAATTCTATCATCTAAATAATGTTAATTAGAATTAAATATGTTGTTGAAATTCCGAGTTTGATGAAAATCGGATAACCGGAAGTGCGATTGTTTTAACACTTTACTAAATGATTTTTTTCCACCTTTTTGCGATTTTCTCAAAAATGGCTCCGACGATTTTCTTGAAACTTAGTATATAAACTAAACATGCAATGATCTACATCTTTTATTTAAAACATTTCTCTGGCAAAATTCACTTTAGGGCACTTTTAAGGGAAGGTGTGGGGGGTTGCATCTTCCTCTAAAGAGGTATCACAGTACATTATACAATTCTATCATCCAAACAAAATTAATTAGAAATAAATAGATGGCCAAAATTCCAAATTCTAAGAAAATTAGTAAACCGGAAGTGCGCTTTTACTGAACAGTTTTTTTTCATTTTCGACGAATTTCGTTTATTTGGTACACACAGGTTATAACATTTTTCAATTATAATTTTGAGAACAGGAGTAATAGAAAGTTGTGTGAGTGTTTCATACCAGATTTTTTTTTAAATTTCACTTACTACTACAGTTTACAAAATTGTAATTAACAAATTTTATAGTATACCAAAATTTAATGAAATTCGTCAATATTTTTTTTATGGAAAAAAATCGTGATAGCTGAAAAAACTGTTCAGTAAAAGCACACTATCGGTTTATTAATTTTTCTTGAAACTCATCTATTTATTTCTAATTAATTTTGTTTGGATGGTAGAATTGTATAATCAATTAAGATAGCATATTACAGGAAAACGTAACCCTAAATCTCACCCCAAAAACCCCCTTATAGATAACTTTACCCGGAGAAATGTTTCAAATAAACGTTGTAGCTTTTTATATGTGTAGTTCACATATTTAGGTTAAAGAAAATCGTTACAGCCGTTAGAAAATAATAGAGAAATGAAAGTTACTTTTTATTAAACTACACATTTCCTGTCTTCTGATTTTCTTCAAACTCAGAATTTCAAAAATATATTTCATTCTAATTAATATTATCTAGTTGATAGGGTTGTTTAATAAACTGAAATAGCACTTTAGTAGACAACCTAACCCCACCCCTTCCCCCAAAACTGCCCATAAATGAATTTTTTCCAGAGAAATGTTTTAAATAAAAGATGTAGATTATTGTATATATAGTTGATATATCAAGTTTAAAGAAAATTGTCGAAGCTATTTTTGAGAAACTCGCAAGAAAGTAAAAAAAAAAAAAAAAATCTGGTGTGAAACACTCACACAACTTTCTCTTACTCCTGTTCCAAAATTATAATTGACAAAGGTTATAGTTTGTGTACGAAATATAATGAAATTCGTCGAAAACTGAAAAAAAACTGTTCAGTAAAAGCGCACTTCCGGCTTACTAATTTTCTTAAAACTTGGAATTTTGGCCATCTATTTATTTCTAATTAATTTTGTTTGGATGATAGAATTGTATAATCAACTATGTCACCACTTTAGGCGAAACTGTAACCCCACCTCTCCCCTAAAAGTGCCCTTACATGAATTTTCCAGAGAAATGTTTTAAATAAAAGTTATAGATCTTTGTTTGTTTAGTTTATATAAGTTGTTTCAAGCAAAATCGTCGGAGCTAGTTTTGAGAAAAATCGCGAAAAAGTGAAAGAATCATTTAGTAAAGTAAACGCACTTCCGGTTATCCGATTTTTTCAAAACTCGGAATTTCAACAACGTATTTAATTTTAATTAACATTATTTAGATGATAGAATTGTCTAATAAACTGAAATAGCATTTTAGATGAAAACTTAACCCCACCCCTCCTGCATAAGTGCCCTTAAATGAATTTTTCCAGAGAAATGTTTCAAATAAAAGTTGTAGCTGTTAATATGTGTAGTTGATGTACCAAGTTTGAAGAAAATCCTTGGAGCGATTTTTGAGAAAATCGCAAAAACATAAAAAAAAAAAAAAAAAAACTACTAAAGTGGTACTTCCGGTTGAGGAATTTCGACAGATGACCCACTGTCGGATCCCATGGTGATACCTAAACGGAATATCAAGTTTGAACTTTCGACGATTTTTCGTTTTTGAGGTACGCTGTTCACATACATACACACACACACACAGACCATTTGCTAAAAACCACTTTTTTAGACTCAGGGGACTTCAAAACGGATATTTCCAGTGAAAACGCAATATCGAAAATTTGACACGATTACAATACTTCTTCCTCTTACTAGGAAGGAATAAGAGAAAGTAAAAAAATGAAGTGCTTTTTAAAGGACTTAAAGAAGTGAACAAAAGAAATCATTGAATAATATTTTCCATATACCATAACGTAAGGTCACTGAGGAAAAAGGAAAAATCTTTCAGAACACTTTATAACTAAACTTAAAACACTGTTAAAAGAGATTAAAACTTGAGACACTCTGAGACGAATGAAACGACGATGTACTAGAGAAATGAACTGAAATAAATTACTATTAAAATGAGTGGAGTATAAGGGGTGAGTTATGGTAATCTATTGTTTATGGGGTTTCCCCAATTATGAAAATACTTTTACCACTTCCTTTTCTATAGATGATTCACACGTTTGTTTGGAAAAATTCAAGATAAAGTATAAAATATACTTAATATAAATAAATAAAAATGAAAAAACACTTCGTGTTTCCGAGTTTTTGACCGCGTCAATCTTTTGCTAGAAACCAACGTTTCGCCCTATATTTTTTCGTCCATGAGCTTCTGGATCGTTTCACGTGAATAATAATAATTCACTTACTTAAGCAACCCAAGCTCGTTTCCTGGCCGCCTTTGTAACCGCTGGCCTCGCATTCAGTCTAAAAGGGCTGGAGCCACCCACCAAACTCCACAACCACGCCAGTGAGAACATTCGTCTCCGAACTCAGCTCGCACTAAAATGAATGGCCCATGTTGCCTAGTTGCCCAATTACTGTTGACTCAGCGGGTATTGCCACCTACTCACCAGTCAGCACGATTATTGACACACTCACCGGTCACCATGTTATTTGTACTTCGACACGTTTTTACTGACACACCTTGAAAGCTAATGGAGCAATGAACCTTAGTAGAAAAGGGGGCGGTTCCCCTTTCGCCCCCATCTTGGCTGTTTCCCTTCGTTATCCACGGTTGGCTACCTTGTAACGAGGTCTAAAAGTCTTCCATCTCACTGCCTTTCTGCCAAGGTTGTAACCTTCTTTTCTGCTCCGGAAAACAATTAAAAATTTTTCAAACAATAGAAAGAACTTTTAATTGTTTTACAGAACAGAACAAAGTTACAACCTTGGGTTGGAGGACAGTGGGATGAGAGGCTTAGACCTCGTCACCCGCCAGCCAAACGTGGGGAAGGAAGGAAAATTAAGCCCCGCCCACCACCTAAAACAAAGATGGCGGAGGAAGTAGTCCCGCCCCATTTTTTATCAAGGTTTCAATGTTCCATTAGCTCTTGGGAAGAAGCTCATTGCAATATGGGCGATACGTCGATTTTAGCGAACCAATGAAGCGGTCTCAATCCAGATACTCAAGTGTTTTTCATGAAAATGGCCTCGGAAACTTAATAGATTAAAAAAAAATGTTATATCAAGAAAAAACTTTATATCGAGAACGATTTTTCGAACAAATTATCGAATATAAAATGTGCACATTTTAGGTTTCACTGTATCTGTCACTATCTATATCTAGGATTGTCCTATACTGAACATATATTGCACTTAATAGATTTGTTTCTGTTAACACCAAAATAATTGATATACACATGAATTTGTATTTTTACTTTCTCTAAAGGTTAGAGGAAGTATTGCGATCTGATAGATTTTCGAAATAAGAGTTTTCACCGGAAATACACGTTTTGAGATCCATCGAGTCAAAAAAAGTGGTTTACAGAATATCTCAAAAACGAAAAGTCCTAGGAAGCTTAAAGTTGATATTCCGCCTAGGTACTACAACCGCATCAGACACGAAAATTTCGGCAAAATCGGGAAGTGGCATATTATTGAATCATTTTTTACGAAAACGGCTCCAAAGATTTACTGTAAACTTTGAGGAGTAAATAGGATTTATGTTTTCCACTAAAATGCTATTTTAATTTCTTATACAATAGGTATAATCTAAATAATATTAAATAGAATTAAATATGTTTCGGTGATTGAAAAAAAAAAAAGTAAAAATCAACTGACCGGAAGTGAGTTTCTATTTTCAAGTTTCAACAATTTTATTTAAACTTTAATATATAGACTTCACATACAAAGAGCCTAGAACTTTTATTTGAAATATTTCTCTGGGTTAAAGTCATGGGTAAGGTGGTTCCGCAAAGCTGGAAAGCATCAGAGAGATATTTTCCATGATAGCCTGCTTCTTTTTGTGTGGTCATCGATCGATTTCGGGCGTTCACCCATCATAAAACAGTGTGATAACATAGATTTGCACCGTGTACAAGTCTATACATTATCACAGTGTTTTAACAAAAAACATCCTGATGATGGGCGAACACCCGAAACCGGTCGATGACCACAAAAAGTAGCAGGCTATCAAGGAAAATAACTCTGATCGTTTAAGGTGTTTTTTTTTTTTTTTTAAGGAGAAAGGCGGGGTTAAAGTGCTATTTTTGTTTATTATACAATTCTGTCATCTAAATAGTATTAATTAGAATTAAATATGTACGTCAAACTGAAGAACTTTATTGAAGAAAATCGATCGACCGGAAGTTTGTTTTTAATCAAGTTATTTCAGTTTCCTACGATTTTATATATAGAAAGTAAAAATAACTGATTAATTTCATTAACTTTGTACACCAACTATAATAAGATACTTATCACTTTTATTGGGAACTTTTTTCCAATGATAGTTCATTAAAGTAAGTTTTTGGGAAGGGTGAGAGTGTGTTGTTTTCTTACTTCCTCTTATACTGTTAGTAACAGGAAGTATTGTAATCGTGTTCAATTTTCGATATCGAGTTTTCACCGGAAATATCCGTTTTGAGGTCCCCTGAGTCCAAAAATAGTGGTTTTTAGAAAATGGTCTCTGTGTGTGTGTGTGTATATATATATGTATGTGTGTTATGTGAACAACATAGCTCGAAAACGGATAACCGTAGAAAGTTTAAACTTGATATTCTGTTTAGGTATCACTATGGGATCCGACAGTGCGACATCTGTCAAAATACCTCAACCGGGAAGTACCACTTTACTAATTGACTTTTTCACTTCTTTGCAATTTTCTCAAAAATCCGACGATTTTCCAGAAACTTAGTATATATCAACTACACATACAGCTGCAAGTTTTATTTGAAACATTTTTTCGGGAAAATTCTAATAAGGGCAGTTTTTGGGGAGGGATGGGGTTAGGTTTTCATCTAAAGTGCTATTTTTTTTTCAGTTTACTACATAATACTGTCATCTAAATAATATTAATAAGAATTAAATATTCTGTGAAAATTTGGAGTATGAAAAAAAATCGGACGACCGGAGTGCGTTTTTACTGGAATGTATTTTTCAGTTTGCTGGTATATTCTCGAAAACTGCTCCAACGATTTTCTTTAAAGTAGGCATATGTACTATACGTATAATGAGCTACAACTTTTATTTGAAACATTTCTCCTGATAATGTCATTTAAGGGGGGCTTTTCGGAGAGGGGTGGGGTTATGTTTATTTCTAAAGTGCTATCCATAGTTGATTATACAATTCTACCATCCAAACAAAAATTAATTAGAAATAAACGGATGGCCAAAATTCCGGGTTTCAAGAAAATTAGTAAACCGGAAATGCGCTTTTACTGGACAGTTTTTTCAGTTTTCGACGAACTTCGACGAATTTCATTAAATGTGGTACAACTATCTTATCAAATTTGTTACTTAAATCTCTGTAAACTGTAGTAAGAGAAGGTCGTGTGAGTGTTTCACACTAGACATTTTTAAATATATTTAAATTAGTACTAATTCTATTAATAGTTTGATAAAAAAAAAATTGTATCTGGGTGTAATTCCAAGTTTTCCAAGCTTTATAGTAATTTGAGAGTGACCTCTTATAAAATATGATGGGCAGATCTTTTTCACCAACCTTAATCCAATTATCTAATTGTGTGCTCAATTGTTTTGACACCTCTCTCATTCTGTGTCTCCACTACAATTGCGTCCTTTTTTTCTCTTTTTAAATTTCTCTTAATACAATTATATAAAATGCTAAATCTTCTTTAAACTTTAAATTTTACATAGATGATCTAACATACGAGGTGTGTAAATTAAGTAATGAGACTGATTTTCTAGTGTTCGATCTGGCAACACTGGAGACGCGGCGCATGCGTGGTAGGGCAAGTAAACATCTGATACACGTCCAGTGCAAATTTGAAACTGCTAGAGTTGTTGCACTGTCCGTAGTGACTTTTTTTGTGAGCAAGGTTTTTTTCAGTGCGTTTTAAAAATGAGTGACCAATTATGAGCAACGTTGTGCTATCAGGTTTTGCTTCAGACTTGGGCACAGTGCAACGGAAACGTTTGAAAAACTGTGCCAGCCTATGGAGACAATGTTTTGTCGAGAGCACAGGTTTTTAGGTGGTATAAGTCGTTTGCAGAAGAAACGGAATCAATTGAAGACGAGCCTCGCAGCGGAAGGCCTTCATCTTCAAGAACCGACGAAAATGTTGGCAGAATCCGCGATCTCGTGCGTTCAGATCGTCGTTTGACAGTCCGAATGATCGGCGAAGAGTTGAATTTGACTCACACAACCGTTCATCAAATTTTTACTAATGAATTGGGGATGAGAAAAATTTATGCAAAAATGGTTTCGAAAAATCTTTCACAAGAGCAAAAAGAGCCTTGACTTTTTGGGAGCAATTGAAAACGATCCCAATTTTTTGGAACGTGTTATTACAGCAGACGAGTTTTGGGTGTTTGAGTATGACCCAGAAAGTAAGCGTAACCGACCAACTGAAGTCTATTCCAGTATCCGAGTTCCAGCACTGCTATGACGAATGGAAGAATCGTCTTCAGCGTTGTATGGCTTCCCAAGGTAGTTACTTTGAAGGGGACAATGTTGAATTGTAATTTTATTTGAATAAAAAAAAAATAAAAAAATCAGCCTCATTACTTAATTTACACACCTCGTAAATCTAGATTTGATGAGGGAACAACCCAGATGGGTAATAGAAATAATTACACTGGTCCAGTAGAAAGCGCCAATAACATTGAATCAACCATATAATTATTATTATTAGTCCGGGTGCCTGGCGGCATGGGACCTAAGCCTATATGGCTTTCATCTCCCCGATGCTCCCCATATCGTCCCCTTAAATAGTCTTCCCCAGTAGCCTACTGGTCAGTCTACAATAATATCCCAGGATATCCTTTCAACTCCAACTCGCCCAAGCAATCCTGCGAAAGTGGTGACCTCCCAAATACGCTAAACCTAGTACCAGCGAAACGGGGGCACTGACATAGATAGTGATACATCGTTTCCCTGACTCCGTCGTCGCAATTCTGACAAATGGGACTAGGCGTCCTCCCTTCCAGGTGTGTCCAGTCACTACTACCCCCCACCAAGGTCCTCAGACCTGTCCTGCTGAGGGACAGGAGGTAAGCCGAAACTGCCTGCTTAATTCCTTTTATAAATCTTTTAGCTTGGAGGCACCCCTGCGTGTCTCCCCAGCATTTCTCCAAGACTCTCATCTCCCAACGTCTAATCTGTTTATCGCGAAACCTCTTAGTGACGGCAAGGGCTGGTTCAGGCCACAAAATGATAATGATGATCCCTCCCTAGCCAACTGATCCGCCCTCTCATTGCCCTCTATTCCCGCATATCCAGGTACCCAATAGAGACGCACTTTCCTCCTCCAAGCCAAGACGTTAAGCCTTCTCCTACATTCTCCCACTAGTTTCGAGCTCCACCCTCAGTGCGGCCTGACTAGCAGAGAAAATCTGCGCCTCTTTAATCTCTCCTTGCCACTCCCCCACAAAGCGGCAGCATTCAACCTCGACAGGAAAACAGTGGCCAAACCACCCAAGGCCACCGAACTCCCTCTATCCAACTCCATGCGCCCCCTCCTGCAACCATGCTCCCGCTCCTGACAGGCCAGTTGAATCAAACATACATAACATTTGGAATTTAACGCTACAATTCCTCAGATCTACCCAAAATATTTTTTTCCCCCAAAAAATTTTTAAATAAAAGTGATACGGTTGTATCTTTGTTATGGTTTTCGAAAAAATCCCCCCCAAAAAAACTCATAAATATACTGTAAAATCGCGATTTCGGTAAACCGATTTTTTTTTTGTCAACTTTGGAATTCCAGGAATGCATCTAATGTGTTTTATTATTAATATTATATAGATGAAAAAAAACATAATATATTAAATATGTTAAAAGAGTACCACGCCCTGGAAACTGGCGATGAAATATCGTCCATTGATAACAATGAGACTATCAAATACCTAGGCTGCACTTTCTCTGGAGAACTAGAGTATTATAAAACTTCCAGAAGCCATCTCCATGAAAAATCTCTCACCAAACTTGCGAAGTGAAGCCTGCTGAAGCCTGATCAAAAAAGGTCAACATTATGAACCAATACATTTTCATGGAAAGGAGCCTTCTGGGTATTAAAAAAAAGGACAGAGTTCGGTCTACTGAACAGAAAAAAAAAAAAAAAAAGGAAATGGACTGGGCTGGCCACCATCTGTGTAGATTCGATGATGGAAGGTGGGCACAGTCTTGCGTTGAATGGTGTGCTGTCGACAGGAAGAGAAGAAGAGGGAGACAGTTTACTAGGTGGCGAGACTAGATAAAAGAAGTAGTTGGAATAAATTTCAGTACAAGGGCAAGAATTAGAGAAGATTGGAGGAACACAATGGGAGAGGCCGTTGCCCAGAAATGGGCCTAATTCCTGTAAAATACAAACAGAGTAAAAGTAGTGAAGTTACTTTTTCTTACTTAATAGCAAGGTACGTGTTTACTTACCTTGTTCAACAATTTTATATCAAGAGTAACTTTTCTTTTCTATTATTTTCTTTATTTATTATTTCAATTTAAAAAAACAAAAAACAAACTATATTTTATGATTTGCATGGAATTATTTATGGAATTAATAATGGCTTATATTATTTTATTTATTCACACTTTCCCGACAATGATATACCCGCTACAAACGGCGCCTCTGACAAAGCTGGAACCTCCATTGCTGGAAGGTACTGTGATACAAATTATAAGTCGAAGTGTAAAGTCTATAGCGGGTCTACCGGCGAACACCTCTACAGAGATGCTGTATGCTCCTCGCTGATACCGGAGCCTTGGAATGCTACACTGCCAGTGGGAGGCTCCTCACACCAACATTGGTCCATAGCACAGAAGTTGGCAACACTTTCCGACTACGTCTTCCAAGCATGTTTTGATTATAAAGCAGAGGCAAAACCAATGTGCAAACGTCTGAATATAGGCTTCTGGGAGCATGACGATTGGCCTAATATTAAGAAAATTCCGCAATTTCTACGAGAGGATGCGTTTGAAAAATGGAGTAATTGTGGAGAAGTGGCAAGGGATTGGTATCTACCATTTTAAAGATACTCCCCTAAGGCCAATAAATTTATCTATGACACAAGGCACTTCTGTCTGGTTCTGAATGGACTAATGCCCTTAAATTGAATATTAATTATGCTCCGCTGCGTGGTGTACCTGGAGTTGGAGGCCAAGTTACAGGAGATATTGGGCCCTTCTGCCGCAAATGTGGCAGGGAGAACGAAACACCAGCCCATTGTGCTGGATAGTTGCCCTAACAAAATGTTCCTTGTTCACAACATTAAGCCCAGGATAACGGAGCTAATGTCAGAAAAGGGATATATATGCCTTGAGAAGGTATACGCAATTGATGAAGAAGGTTCCACAAGGTATGCCGACATCAATTGCCTTTCACATGAATAATAAAGTAGCATGGATCCTTAGATCGCACCATTCGGTATGAAAATCGTCCAGGCTGATAAAGTACACCGGGAAAAAGAAAATATTTATAAGAAATGTATTGGTTTCTATAAAGAAAAGTTTCTCGAGGGGTACGGTGAAAGGGAATTCCATATACGTGTGGTCTATGGTTTGGGTCAAGAAGTAGGATTTCTACTCTTACCCGTAAGTTCTTTGACGAGGTCAGGATAGACCTATCACATCTGACTACTCTGGCAGAATCTATACTAGTGGATTCTCTAGGGATTTTAAAGTCTTATATCTATGAACGGTAGCCTTTGGCTAGAATTATTATACTTAACGATTCATGTGGCATTTGTAGATAATTTTTTGAATCTAATGACCAGCTGATATTTTTAAAAGTATTTTATTTTGTAAGTTAATGTTATGTGCTTCTTAGACTGAACAGAACGCTGTATGTTCGCATCGGAATATAATGCTGCAGTGCAGCCCCAATTTTAGTTAGTTATAAAGTGTTGTTTGTATGCTGAAGCGGTACTTTAGAGGAAAGTAAAATGTTACTTGTTCCCCCAAAAACCCCAAAAATCAATCTTCCCTAGAAAATATTTTTAAATAAAAGTGATAGGTATTTATGTATGTAAATACTATAACGATGTATAAAGAAAATCACTGAAGCCGTTTTCGAGGAAATCACGAAAAAAAAAACCATTCAGTAAAGACGCACTTCTTCTTGATGGATTTTGGCCGAAATCTTCCGTACCTAGTCATACCTAGGTGGAATAACAAGTTTAAGCTTCCTAAGACTTTTCGTTTTTGAAATATTTTGATTATTTACTAAAAACATTTTTTTTTTTTTGTATTCAAGGGACTCCAGAACATGTATTTCCGGTGAAAACTTCATTTCGAAATCTGGCACATGCGCAGTACTTTCTGTTACTAGGAGAAATTGAGGTTTTTGGGGGAGAGGAATTCTGAGAAAGCCGTAAAGTTCAGTTTTTTTTTTCTAAAGCAGCGTTTCATAAACTTTTCTTGGACCTCGGTCCCGGTAAAATTTGTGAAAATATTTTGGGGACCAGGTTTTTTTTTTTTTGATAAAAAAACTTTACTAGTGATTAAATAAATACTACATAAATTAATTATAACATTTTTTTTTATTATCATTTTACGTACAATAATATTTAAATCTTCAGAAGAATAACTTCAGTGCAGGATAGTAAGAAATTGCAAGAGGATCTAAATCGCCTTTTAGAGTGATGCGAAGCAAACGGTATGGAAATGAACATCAATAAATGTCATGTCATTTCGTTTTCTAGGAAACGGAATAATGTGGATTTCTTCTACACCATTCAGGGTAATCTCCTGGATTGCGTCCCAAACATTAGGGACCTAGGAATCAAACTAAGTGCTAACCTTAGATATGCAACTCACATTGACGAAATCTGCAAAAGAGCTTCCAGGATGCTGGGATTTGGGGAAAACAAAAGAGCTCGAAGACCCTAAAGCAATTTTGGCGTTCTATACGTCATATGTTAGAAGTATTTTAGAATATGGTTCACTTGTGTGGAACCCATATATAATACAAAGAGCGACATTGATAGCCTGGAATCTATACAAGGGCGATTTGTTAAATATTACATAAGGAAGTTCACCCACGTTAAGTTAGACATTGATTCCTTAGAAAGAAGGAGATTGAAGACTGATCTGTTATTCCTTTATAAACTAATCAATAATACAATCGACTGTTCTGTACTTCTGGCTGACATTAACTTCCATGTATCTCCAATCCACTTAAGATATTCCTATACGTTTACAGTTCCTCTTCATAGCACAAACCTATTCTTTCACATGAACATTCCTGTCAAGAATATGCCGGGAATGGAATACACACATCAATAATAATTTGGACTTTTCAGTGAAATTTGTCATATTTCAAAAACATTATTAAAATGAAATTAAATGAAGTTTCGCCTCTTTTTGTAAACAAATTATGTTCTATATATATTTATATTGTTATTGTTTACACCACTGTTTTATCTATATTGTTGTGTTTTAAATGTTTACTGCTTGACTTACATTATTTATTTTAATGTACAAATTTAATTCATGTTATGACTTCAACCGCATGGCTAGGCTATTTGTTAATGAACTAAATAAATATAAACATATGTAATTATTGTAATTATTAAATATAAGTAAATAAACCTTTGAGAAGAATTCCCGGAAAATTGTAAGAAATAATCACAAAATCATTGCATATAGAAACTAAACAAACAAAAAAAATCTGTGTGAAACACTCACACAACTGTCTCTTACTCCAGTTCTCAAAATGATAATTGACAAATTTTATAGTTTGTGTACCACAATTTAATGAAATTCGTCGAAAATTGAAAAAAACTGTTCAGTAAAACCGCACTTCCGGTTTACTAATTTTCTTGAAACTCGGAATTTCAGCCATCTATTTATTTCTAACTAATTATGTTTGGATGATAGAATTGTATAATCAACTAGGATAGCACTTTGATGAAAATCTAACCCCACCCCTCCCCTAAAAGTGCCCTTAAAAGATTTTTCCAGAGAAATGTTTTAGATAAAAGTTGTAGATCTTTGCATGTTTAGTTTATATAAGAAGTTTCAAAAAATTAACATTATTTAGATGACAGAATTGTCTAATAAACTGAAATAGCACTTTAGATGGAAACCTAACCCTACCCCTCCCCCCAAAAACTTTGTTTCAAATAAAAGTTGTAGCTCTTTGTATGTGTGGTTGATGTTTGGAGTTTAAAGAAAATCATCGGAGCCATTTTTGAGAATATCGCAAAAAAGTAACAAATCTAACTAGTAAAGTAGTACTTCCGGTTGAGGAATTTTGACAGATAACGTAGTGTCAGATCCCACGGTGATACCTAAACGGAATATCAAGTTTGAACTTTCTGCGATTTTTCGTTTATGAGCTATACTGTTCACATACATACATACATACACACAGACCATTTGCTAAAAACCACTTTTTTCGGACTCAGGGGACCTCAAAACGGATATTTCCGGTGAAAACTCGATATCGAAAATTTGACACGATTACAATACTTCCTCTTACTAGGAGTAAGAGAAAGTAAAAATCAGTCCTCGGATTACTATAAAATTAAATATCTATAATTTTTTGTTTATTTGGCCATATAATGTTAATGGAGAAGATTGCTGTTGCTCTTTTTCAATTAACTTTTCAATATTGTGGGTTCTAAATTAATCAAGCTAAGTAACGGAGTAGTGAAACAACCGAAAGGCGGATATCTAAATTTATATTTTATTACCGCTTCATAGATGAAAATCCAGCCTCACATAAATATTATGTTGTTGCGAAGTGGAGGGGACTAATATTTTCATTGCTTTCTCGTATAGAGACGGATTGGAGCATTCCGTCTAGTTTAAAATAAAAAGTGCGAGACGTAACAAGTAACAATGTTACCAACCTTCTAAGACAAAATTATGGATTCTAAATCCTGGAAATTATGGCATTAATGTAAAGAATATCGTACAAAATTTTTTATTATTATTATTATTATTTTATGAAGAAGAATTTTTTTTTTAACCCGGACAGGTAAAAATCTCCGAGGACGGGTGAAATTATTACGCGGACCGGCACAGGTCTGCCGGGCCATCGGTTGAGAATTGATCTAAATTACTACTTCAGGATAAAGTATGCTTCTATCACCTATATATGAGGATGATAACGCTAAGTTTCCGACAACCACAAGACTTTATTCCACCTTGAAAAAAACCATCTACCAAAAAATTTGGCAAAGCTCTTTGTATTGTTTTTAATCTATGAAGTGCGAACCGTGATAAAATATTTTCTTATTAAAAGTTTATCTCGTGCAGAGAGAAAGGTGGTGTTAGACGCAACATTTGTGGCAGTCTGCTTCTTCATTTTACAACTGCCAAAATGTGAGAAGCTGACTTCACATGTGGTCATATGAGCAATCAAGTTAGTGAGCGTTCGGAACATCGAAACCGGATACAACCGAAGAGAAATTACAAAAAAAAAAAACATTATGAATGATCGCCGGAAATGAAATTGATGGGGGTAGCTGAAATTGCTGGAATATAGAAAGAAAGTGCGTATCACATCCTAACTGAAATCTTGGGAATGAGAAAATTTTGCAGCAAGTTGGGGTGCCGCGTTTGCTGCAAACCCATGAAAATCTGCAACGCTAGGTGGTATCGGAACAAATACGCAATGTTTCATAGTCTACGAGTTCAACCCAACAGACTTTTTGCGACCATTTCTTACTGTGGATGGAACATGGATCCACCCGAGACTAAACAGCAATCGAAGGGAGTCGAGTGGGGGAGGAAGTTCATACTTGATATTCCATTTTGGTATCACCATGGGGATCAACAGGAACTTTCCTGCCAAAATTTACTCAACCGGAAGTATCTCTTTACTGGCTGGATTTTTCAGGTTTTTGCTATTTTCTCGATACCCGGCTCCAAGGATTTTCTTTAAACTTGGTATATTAACTACTTACTATACATACACAAGAGCTATAACGTGTACTTCAAATATTTCTCTGGAAAAATTCAAATTTTGAGGGAGTGTTTGGCGGAGGGGTAGGATTATGTTTTCCTCTAAATGGATATTTCAGTTTCAGATATCAAAGATATTTTCCGTGATAGCCTGCTTCTTTTTTGTGGTCACAGAATCGCTTTCCGGCGTTCGCACATCATCAGGATGTTTTCGTCAAAACAGTGTGATAACATAGACTTGCATAAATTTTTGCTCTTTGCAAGTCTTAATAAATTGATATAAATACTGAAGACAAGCAAACATTTATTAAAAATTATACCTTTTGAAGGGAATTTATCACTTAAATCTTGTAAACTGCAATAAGAGAGAGAAAATCGTGTGAGTGTTTCACAGCAGATGTCTTACAATTTTTATGTTAGGATTTAAGTAAAAACTTAATAAACTTTATAGAGAACAAGGACTTAACTTCTGTAGTAATATAACGAGATAAAAAAATCTTTAGCGAAACAGCCTTTGAACGGCCAAGACCGCGATATTTTATTTGGGGAGGGGGGAGGGAGTGTGGTAATCACGCCGCGGTTTTCACCGCCGTTTATTAGTTCTGGCCTTCGCTACCAAGGTTCGCAAATAGCTGAAGCTTCTTATTACTTTTACTCATACTGCTGTGCCAACACCTTTTTTTTTTTTTCCTTCACAGAAAACATAACCCTGAATTCTCACACCAAAGGTGAGTGCGGCGTTAGCCACTAGACGACCAATTGAGCAAGATAAAAATAATAAGCTATTGAATTTTTAAAGACCTTGTGGTTTTTTTTACGACTGTAAAGGATAAGTATTTGCGGTTCGTATCAAACTTTGCGAAGTTCAGTTTTCATCGTTCATAAATTCCATGTTTTGAGATCTGAATGTTTTTATCCGTCGTAGCAAGCATATATTAGTTTTGTTCCTGACCGGTTTCGGATTTTCATCCATTGTCAGGTAGCAAATTCACCAAGTTCGTGTAGAGAGTTCCACTTCAATGAAATGTTTCTGTTACACTCACACTTGTTGGTTGTATATATCTGTGGGAAGGTTATAAGATTATGTTCTAAACATAACCTTTATTATTAAGATATTTAATTCAACCACATACATAGGAACCATTTGCATAAAAACATTTTTTTCGTACTTAAGATTCCCCAATACATATATTTCCGTTAAAAATTCAAATTTCCAAAATTTGAAATTATCGCAATACTTCCGTTAATCAATTAATTACAGCAAGTGTAAATGATAATACATACTTGAAAATAATAATAATAATTTGCACGAACAAATGAAATTGGCCATCTTCTTTTTCCATTTTAGAATATTGAATTTCCACATAAGGGAAATTCAGTATAATTTTGTTTAGCAATTTTGCTACATACATACACTGTTGGACCGCATGATTTGTAATTGGCTGAAAAATATTGCACACGACTTAATAGATTTACGCCATTTTTTCTAAATTATACTAATAAGTATTTTCAATGTTATATAATAATTCCAATTTTCATGTAATTGATTAATAAAAAGTACGTCCTTTACTTAGTGCCTTTTTTTGTCTCGGTTTTTCGTAAAAGTAGCTCCAATTCTTTAATAATAATAATAATTCTTCTTCTTCTTCTTATCCTGCACTACAGTCCGATGTGGACTTTGGCGTCCCGAACAATTCTCTGCCATGCCTCTCGGTCCAATGCCACCTGCCTCCAGTTGGACACACCAATCCTGTTCAGGTCTTCCCTCACGTCATCTAGCCAAACGCTTCCTAGGACGTCCTCTCTCCCTCTTGCCGGGCATGTTCTTATCTAATATTGACTGTGGCATTCTGCTGTTCTCCATCCTCAGGATGTGTCCCAGCCAGGATGTATTCTGCGGGATTTTATATATCTTAAAATGTTCTCATGCATTGTCAGGTTCTCCAGTTCCTGGTTGTTCCTTATGCGCCATTCACCATTTACACAGACTGGGCCGTAAATTCGTCTTACAAATACACCCAGTACGTGTTGGTCCGCTAATTTAAATGTCCAAGACTCGGCGCCGTAACAAACCACTGGTCTGACAAGTGCCTTATACAACTTTAATTTTGTGGCTCTGGAGAAAAGTAATAATATATATTTCTGAAATGTACAAATAAACTTCTTTTTTTGGTACAACATATTATAGGCAATGGCTGCAGCCGTCTGCCAGAGTTCACTGATCATCGTAAAAACACAAAGCATATTCAAAAAACATTTTACAAAGAAAAAAAAAAGAAGAAAAATACATAAATAAATAAAAAGGTACATAATATAAATGAAGGTACAAAAAAAACTGAAAATGATCTTCTATGCATTAATCAAAGAGAAAGTAAAAAAAAGGAACTGATAATAACTATACTAAGAGGTAATCAACTAAAAATCAGAGATCCAGTTATATCTTGCTTTCCAAGCATAGCGAGCGTAGCGGAGAAGAGGCCGAGGGTGGGTCCGATCTGTTAGGAAGGATACAATTTCCTCTTCTAGAAAGCGTACGCTTGGAGAAGTAAAGGAGACGAAATTCAGCTAATAAGGGACACTCTCCCAAAAAGTGGTAAACTTCCTCACGAGAACCACCTATTACACAGGGAACACTGCTCCAATTCTTTAATTATGCAATTATCTGTCAGGTTCAGCTAAACCAACGAAACATACTTGAAACCATTCATACATTCCAGTCTTAAGTTATTCCGACAGATATTTGATGCTCCTTTCTATGCCACAAACCTAACCAAACTCTCCCACGTAACTACCTCAAAATAGCCCTTTCGTACAAACAAATTAAAATATCACAAATTCCATACTGCTATTTCTCATTTCCTAATCCCTTTGTTACAATCTCCCGCCTCTACCAGTATCTCTGGCAATCCACTCCGCCATCTGAACAGCCTGTGGGGCCCTGAGATTTATTTCGGGACTGATCAGTATTACGGGTATCGTGTAGAGAGTAGAGGGTAGTTCCACTACTCACACTCCTGACATTTTGACTTACAGCTTATAATTCTTATTATATATCTGCATACACAATGTAAAGGGAAAAAAATCTGGTGTGAAACACTCACACAACTTTCTCTTACTCCTGTTCTCAAAATTATAATTGACAAATGTTATAGTTTGTGTACCAAAATATAACGAAATACGTCGAAAATTGAAAAAGCTGTTCAGTATAAGCGCACTTCCGGCTTACAATTTTCTTAAAACTTGGAATTTTGGCCATCTGTTTATTTCTAATTAATTTTGTTTGGATGATAGAATTGTATAATCAACTATGATACCACTTTAGGGGAAGCTGCAACCCCACCCCTCCCTAAAACTGCCCTTACATGAATTTTTCCAGAGAAATGTCTTAAATAAAAGATGTAGATCTTTGCATTTTTATTTTGTATACGAAGTTTCAAGAAAATCGTCGGAGCCATTTTTGAGAAAATCGCGAAAAAATGAAAGAATCATTTAGTAAAGTGTCAAAACAAAAGCACTTCCGGTTATCTGATTTTTGTCAAACTCGGAATTTCAACAACATATTTAATTCTAATTAACATTATTTAGATGACAGAATTGTCTAATAAACTGAAATAGCACTTTAGATGGAAACCTAACCCCACCCCTCCCCCAGAATTTTCTTGATAACGACAATTATGATTTTCTTTTAAGCTTAGAATACTAACAGCTTAGACATAAACTTTAATTTTCTTCTAACGGTGGATGGAAATCCGAAACCGGTCAGGAAGAACATAAATATGCATGCTACGACGGATAAAATACCAGATGTTAGACATAAACCTATCACTTCTATTTAATATTATATATATATATATATATTTTTTTTTTTTTAAACTGATTTTTAAATAATTCTACGGAATTTGTGGTGTTAAATTTCAAATGTTATATGGGATTGGTTCAATGTTGCTGGCACTCTCTTCTGGACTACAATGCAATCACTTTTACTATCTACCAGGATAGTTACTTGACCCTACCACCACCACCAACCACCACTTTGAAGTTTAAAGAAAATTTTTGTAAAAAAAAAAGAAAGGAAGTTTACAATATACTTCCGGTTGAGGAATAACTTCCTGTCGGGTCCCATAGTGATAATCAAACAAAATGTCTAAAGTTTAAAAACCTTTTAGAAAAAAATCGTAGAAAAATAAAAAAACCTTCTTTCTAAGGTTCAATAAAAACGAACTTCCGCCAATTTGGCAACATATTTAATTCTAATTAATAACGGAATTTTCCATTTTCCCTTTACATAAATTTTTCCCGGAGAAATGTTTCAAATAAAACTCGTAGCTCTTCCTTTGAGTTGAATACTAATATTATTAAAAAAACAAAAAAATTTTTGGAACTATTTTTTTTTTTTAGAAAATTAGAATAAGCTGAAAAAATCTGGTGTGAAACACTCACACAACTTTCTCTTACTCCAGTTTTCAAAATTATAATTGACAAATTTTATAGTTTGTGTAGCAAATTTTAATGAAATTCGTCGAAAACTGAAATAAACTGTCCCGTAAAAGCGCACTTCCGGTTTACTAATTTTCTTGAAACTCGGAATTTTAGCCATCTATTTATTTCTAATTAATTTTGTTTAGATGATAGAATTGTATAATCAACTATGATAGCACTTGAGAGGAAGCTGTACCCCCACCATCCCCTAAAAGTGCCCTTAACTGAATTGTCCAAGAGAAATGTTTGAAATAAATGATGTAGATCTTTGCATGTTTAGTTTATATTAAATGTTTCAAGAAAATCGTCGGAGCCATTTTTGAGAAAATCGCGAAAAAGTGAAAAAAATCATTAAGTAAAGTGGTAAAGTAAACGCACTTTCGGTTAACCGATTTTTTCAAACTCGGAATTTCAACAACATATTCAATACTAATTAAACTTATTTAGATGACAGAATTGTTTAATGAACTGAAATAGCACTTTAGATGGAAACCTAACCCCACCCCTCCCCCAGAAGTGCCCTTAAATGAATTTTCCTGGAGAAATGTTTCAAATAAAAGTTGTAGTTAGTACGTGTAGTTATTGATATACCAAGTTTGAAGAAAATCGTTAGAGCCATTTTTGAAAAAATTGCAAAAACGTAAAAAAAAAAAACTAGTAAAGTGGTACTTCCGGTTGAGGAATTTTGACAGATGACCCACTGTCGGATCCCATGGCAATACATAAACGGAATATCAAGTTTCAGCTTTCTACGGTTT
Organism: Triatoma infestans; assembly: GCA_011037195.1. Classification (NCBI taxonomy): domain Eukaryota; kingdom Metazoa; phylum Arthropoda; class Insecta; order Hemiptera; family Reduviidae; genus Triatoma; species Triatoma infestans. The sequence goes on along the minus strand of JAAEAF010014412.1, from coordinate 84,716 downwards.
TTCGATTTTAAGCTATGCTGTTCACATACACACACACACACACACACACACATACACACACACACACAGAGACCATTTGCTAAAAACCAATTTTTTGGACTCAGGGGACCTCAAAACGGATATTTCCGATGAAAATTCGATATCGAAAATTTGACACGATTACAATACTTATACTCTTACTAGGAGTAAGAGAAAGTAAAACAGAATTCAGTAGAAAGTGGTATTTCCGGCTGGACCAATTTCGTTCAAAACCTTATTGTCAACCATGATAACAAGTGAATATCAATTTGAAATTTCTACTATATTATTGTAACCATAAACAGTCACATACATACAAATACACATAAACACACGAGAGGGAGCACTATTTTTTAGACATCACTTTTTCAGACTTCAGCGGACCTCACAAAACATGTATTTCCGGTGAAAACTAGATATTGAAAATTGGAAACGTTCGCAATACTTCTTCTTCATACAGTAGTTGTTATGGAAAATTATTATCTGTCTGCGTATTATGTTTCATTATAAATAAAAAAATTACGGATCTACAAGTTGATCACCTATATATAAAAACAGGGTTTTAAAACCGATGTGCCGTGAAAGGATGTATAACAGCGCCGTAAAAATATGGTTTCACGACATATCCATAAATGGCACGTTTTTACCGAGGATTTGCTTATGAACCTTTCGATATATGTTGAATACCAGAGTAAAGGACAAGTACGGTAATAAATTCATTACCGTATTCAAAAATACAAATTAAAGGCACTCAATTGCAGAATATAAAGGAATTTTCAGTAAAAATAAATTTAATAAAACAAAAAATCAGATACGGAAGAAGGGCCAGCACAATCCGTGCCAAAAAGAAAAACCAAACAAAGATCGATCACGTCAAGAACCCTTGGAAGAAGAGATTCAAGAGTATGCTTATCTTATAATTCGTCGTACCAAAGAGGATATCTTTAAAAAAAAAAAAAAAAAAACTTCAGTCTCCAGATATCGCACTAATTGTGAAATTATAGCAAAAAATAAAAATAAAAAATATATAAATAAGTTTTTATAATTTTAATTATAATTTTTTGTATTACAAATTATAAAATAAACTGTTTTGTTTATAAAATGGAGCATTCTATTTTCTTTAATAAATAAATTAAAAAAAGATTTTCTCATAAGATAATCGTGTGCTGTGAAAGCTTAAATACATATATAGGGTTCAGGTGTGTCGCGAGTTAAGAAAGGTTGAAAAAAACACTGACCTATATTATAATAAGAGGCCGCACTAAACATTTATCGAAATTATATATTGTTTGGACTCCGTGTCCTTGGCAATGTACTTATCTAAGATTTGACTATAAACCCAAAAAACAATATTGAATATCTCAGTGAATATTCAACCTTTTTTTATTTTCTCTTTCAAATAACAATGTTTAATAAATAATAATAAAAAAAAAGTGTTCGAATTTGAAAAAATAAGAAAGTTTGTTTCAAAAATCTCTTATTTTTGCAGTTTAAATTACCTACTCTACCTATTCCTGTAACTAGGGTAACCGTATAATAAAATAAATAAAAACTATAAATTGCATTAAGAGACACAGTCTTAAGTGGGTCTCATCAGTCGTTTTTTTTTTACATATTTATTTAATGTACACTTTTTATCTTTATAATAAAAAAAAAATTTTAATACTTGTAAAAAAATGTAATGTAATTTTTTTTTTTATTTAAATAAAAGATTATATATTTATCTAATGCCACTTATTTGTAATGCATCGTTTCTATTTAAATAATTCCCAGTTTTTAATTGCTCCATTTATTTTCACTTTATTATTATTATTATTATTATTATTTTTTTTTTATTGTATAAAATAGAACAGAATAAAAATTTTAACACAATTTTAAACCAATCTGTGTCTTTAAGTTTCCTTTTACCCCCACCCATATAGGGCGAAATTAAAAAAAAAATTATGAATGGAATGGATTGCAGTGAGTCAGTGTGTGTGTGTGTGTGTGTGTGTGTGTGTGTGAACCCACTTGATTTTATCGAGTTGCTGCTATCATGAGAAAAATGGTTTACAAAAAATTATAAAGCATGGAACTGTTTAAAATATTCTATTGAGGGCTTTAATGAAAAACATCTGTAAATTAATATGTTAAAAGTATTTTTTGTTTTAAACAAAGCATCCATTGTCTAAATTTGTTTGCTTTATTAATCACTATTAAGCCAAATGTAAATAATTAAAAATAAATCTTCTTATATAAATAAATAGAATAAAAGTATAAAATAAAAAGGAAACGCTAGCCGAGAATCACATTCATTCTGTTAATAATAACCGCGACAGACTCATTTCCACTTCATGTATCATCAGGTGTCATTTTAATGAATGAAATCATTTAAAAAAAAAAAAAAAAGCAAACTGGGCGGGCGGGCGATTGATGGTTCATTATACAAATATTGTTATAATTCAAATTTTCAACACAATAATTATTGCTTTCAATAATTATAAAATAGATCTGTAAAAGCGAATTATTAAAAAAAATAATGAAATGCAATTAATTTTTATGTCATCAAAAAAAATGATTAAGAGGAGAAATGAAAAAATGTTGAGCTCGAAAACCTTTTTTATAAAAAAAAAAAATAACAATCTTTTAACTATTTTGAAACAAATAGATTTTAATACAAATTAATTAACCCGTAACTTATTGTGATAAAATTTTATCAGATACAATAGGCAAGGAATATGTCTACAATTTTCTTTTACTCTCTGCTAAAGTAAGATTATTGTATTTTTCTTCTTTTATAAATAAATTTGAACATTTACATTCATGAAGTCGTAGAAATATTAGCATTTGCATTCATAGGAATCATATTGAAATACAAGTGGTTAAACAGTGGAGGGGTGGGGAGATTCTCATCATCAATATATGGAAAATGGCGGAACATTGGTCAATGACGTCATTGGTGAAAGATTGCAACAAAAATAGGAGTGTAGGAAAGAAGACTGGGGAAAACAACTGTGCTGTGTGTAGAGGTGAAACTCTATCGCCACAGTGTGTTTAGTACACTCACCTGTACTGATGATGTTGTTGGTTAACTGTTGACATGGTTTGATGAGGATGACGACACTTAGTCGACAGTACATTGATAGCACAAGTAAACCAAGAATATTAATACTGGTGTAGACTAGCCCCTTGTAACGACAATAATAATAAAAGAAAATAACAGCTGAGTGGAACTGTTTTAGTTAGATTGTCTCCCGCCACAGTCTCGTGGTGTATATGTGTGCGCGAGCGACAAATAAGGGTCTCTCGGATTAAGTGTGTGTTGGAAAACGCATGCGCATACCGTGGACTGGAGCCTGGCTTCGTTCAATTCTCACTGCCATAGTGTATATATGTATATATATATATATATATATACACACTCTCAAATATCCATACTCACTCACTGATACCGCGCGAATACAGCCTTACTCACAGACACACACTGCTACATAGCAACTCCTCCCAATTTTAACAATTTTTCCAAGCAGGTATGCTTTTTACAATCCATTCTGGATGCACTATTTATCCAGAAAAGTTATAAAAAGCGAAATACACTCAAATTGGACTTCAGTCTAAAACAAAGGGCGATCGATTTCTTATTAGAACTTTATAAGCAATACGTTATATATTAACGTAGGATATAATTGAATAATAAATCAGACACTTTATAATTTTCCATTTGAGACCGCTGTTTGGGAAAAAATATAGTAGAAATGATAACGTGAGGGATGATAATAACAATAATGGCTAGCGAAGCCTAACTAATATTATCTTATTTATTATTGAATATTGCCAGAAGAGAATGTGTTTAGATTTTCAAAATTAAGTTTTTAAAGGAAATACATACTTGAGGTCTGTTAAGCACGAAAAAAAAAGAATTTAAAAAAATGACTGCCTGACTTTCAGCGTACAATCACCATAACCCCAAAAATAGATATTTTGTCTTAGGTCTTACCACAATAGGGTTTTGATCAAAATCAGTCAACCGGAAATACCACTTTATTGAATGGGTTTTCTAGTTTGTTTTTTTTTTTGGAAATAGCTACAACGATTTTCTTTAAATTTTGTATACATATTACAATAATGTAGATCTATCACTTTTATTTGAAACCTTTTTCCAGGAAAATTCATTTTAGGGGTTTTCGGGGGGGGGGGGATGTTAGAGACTTTCGAAAATTACGATTTTGATGAAGATAGATTGACCGGAAGTGTCATTTATTGAATGGTTTCTTTAATTATTTTTTTTTTATAAAGACACCAACGAGTTTCTTTAAACATGGTGTACTAACTAAATATGTATAGAATGTCACATTTAAGTTTGAAACTTTTTTTTGTAAGAGGTTACTTCTGGCGGGGTAGCTGGGAGGCCGTGTACTTTCATAAAGTATCGTTTTATCTTAGTTTAAATTTCCTATGTACATTTAATATCAAAGTCAACTAAATTCTGGTAAAACTTCCAAGATTGAAGAAAATTATTATACATAACAACAATGTAAATTGCGGGAACAGAAAGTCGTGTCAGTGTTTGGCAATGAATTCTTAATTGTGTTTGTAACTTATGCTTACATAAATAAATAAACAAATAAAAGAGCAAAGTTTATTTAACTTGACCAAAAAAAAAAAAGGTGCTTAAAGAAAACAGATAAACTCTAAGCAATTAATTCCTAAAATACTCAGATGACTTTATCTTATTGCAACTATCACATTTCTAACTGCTTAATTTTCTTAAAAGTTGCAATTTTTACTGTTACTTTAATTGTCTTTGATATTATGTTGGCAATTGTAAAATTCAAAAAGAGATAACCTTAAAGTACCTACCCCTTGATCAATTTTCACCGAAAAATTGTTTACATTAAAACGATCGACCTATATAAAAAAAAATATATAATATGGTAGTAAAATTAAAGAAAACGTGAAAAAATAAAATCTACGGATTTTCTTCAAATTCGGAGTTTTAGCATGGCATTAAATGATCTCTAATATAAAGTATATGTTTTATATATGAATATATATATATATTTAAATATATAGTCATAGTTTCTCATCTCCGTTAGGTTATAAGATATAGCCTATCAGAAAACAATAACCTGCCATGTTATTCTGATTCAGTTGTGTATTAACTTGAAAAAGACTTGGCTCCTAAAGTCGTAAGCTCGTTCAAATAGTATAATAAACTTTTTTTAAACAAAACTTATGGGACTTTTAATCATATAATATTTCATAACCAATATATTTTTAAAGTGTCAAATAAAGTATTAGCGAATATCTAATCTGAGGAAAACTTTGTTCGAAAATCCAAACAAGCGTAAGCCGTTGTAACAAAAGGCAATGTAATCCAATTAGAAGTTAGCCGAGATTGATTCGTGAAAAATGTCTTGCTTCGTTTGGTATCTCATTGAAGGGGTTTTGCATTTTGAGAGTGTTTCAGACGGCAGAGCTGTTGATTCTGAATTTTATACTAAACAGCTAGATTCAAGTTTTTAAAGTTTTAAAAGCAAGGTACCTCTTTTTAATTAACCGAAATAAAAACTATTCTATTACATAATAAGCTCCCCTCCATCGCTCGTGTCTGATTCGGGTAAAATTAGAAGAGATGGAAGGAGTAAGCATTTTGCCTCACCCTATCTATAGCCCCGAAGTTGTACCATCTAATTACGCTCTAAGGGACTCTGAAAATTATGAAATAATCCGATTAGGATGCAAGGAGTTTTTCGCCTCAATAAGAATAAGAGTACTTTTAAATAAAACTGAATGCACTAAAACTTTATATAATATAAATGACATTTTAGAGAGAAGCGTAACATACTCAGCTCCACCGTGAACTCGGAAAACCTTAATAACCGGTTTAGGAAAGTCAGACTTCCGGTCACGCGATTTTCTTTCTTTAAACCTGGGTAACACATTTTAACCACACTATTATTATCCCTGACTTTATATATGTAAAGAATCGCCAAATATACTGAAAAAATAATGCATTCTAGAAGGAAGCCTGCAAATCTCCAACCTTAATATCCTTTTAAAAAAATACGATTTTCTCAGGAAAATCTTACTAATAAAAGTAAATTTTGAAAATTTGATACACAGCAACACTGCTTCTTATTGCAAGAACAAACAGGTTTGTAACAAAATATTCAATAAAGTCCCACTTCTAGTTGATAAATTTTGATCATATTTCGGTTGAATCCCCAGAGATAACAAGCTTGAAAACTTTCTACTGTTTTTTTTTTGTCCTTAAGAGAACATAAAGCATTTAATTCCGGTGAAAAAATCGCCATGAACGCAACATTTCTTTTACAGCAGCTCTGGGAAACAATAAAGCAATTAGACCAAGATTCAAATAATAAATCACAGTCGTAACGACATATGAATCATTTAATTTATACAACTATTAAAAAAAAAAAAAAAAATCAGTGGCCAATAGATTTGGAATAACTAAATTATTTATACTAGTAAAACTTCAAATTTATCACGCACACATATATATATATACTTCAAAATTATTATTATTCTTCATTAATTTTATGACAGTTTAAAATTATTACTCAATTTTAATTCAAATCTTTAAGAAAAAGCAAGAAATCTTATGAGATTTAATAAATCATTACTTTGAAAAATTGATTTTAATTCGTGAAGAAATTTTTATTTATTTATAGTAAAATTAAACAAAATTAACATTAATCAATAAGAGAAAAGAGGACACAACTAGTATAATAAAGCCTGAATCAACAAGTCATGGAATATAATAATAGAGGTTAATTTAATTACATAAGGTACTATATAAACAAACAAAAAAATTATTGGGAAGTTAACAATTTCCAGATTTTTTTTTTTTTTTTTACAATTTACTATTTAAGTTTTGCAATTTCATCAAATCCTTCTTTACTTATTTTTGCTTCACTGCTTAGGATAATATTTACATTAAACAAGAAAATAACTGTTACAGTTTTCTAAATACGATAAATTCTGTAACTCGCAGGAAAATTAAAACAAAGTATAACGATGCTTTAAAGGCACAGATTATATTCTTAAAACTTAAAAAAAAAAAATAACTAGAAAATTTTTAAAATTAAACAAAACATTAAAATTCAAAAGAATTTATAGTGTCCCTAGAAGTATCATCTTTGTAGCAACGAAATAAAAATGATTAAATTTAATTTTTACTTTTTTTTTTTATTATTATGTATAAAACTTAATAAATTTAATTATTTATAAATAAATGGTTAAATTTTATGGAAAAACCTTAATTTTCATAGTTTATTACATTAAGAATGCAAACATCTAACATCTATTCGAGTTGTTCTATTTAAATTCATGATCACACAGTTTTTATTTTGTAAAATTTATATTTTTTGTTAAAAAAAAAAAAAGAATCAAGAAGAAGAAGCAGCTGAGTTTCACAACTCGCGATAGTTTTTTTTTGTTATTATCGTAATTAAATTTGTGTCACATTGCTATCAGAGGAAACTAACGTAAACAATACATAAAAGATAATGGCAATACTTTTATGAACATGAAATAATACTACTTTTTTTTAAATAAAAGCTTCTTAGGCTTTCATGAAGCTGAGATTAATAGTGTTTAATTACATTTGAGAGACTAATAAAACAAAGCAAAATTAAAAAAATCAAAGCAAGAATGATATGTTAAAGCAGAGAGAGGAAAAGTACGGGTAGTTAAAGTAAACTGTGAGTTTTCAAGGTTTTCTTGTAAAGTCACACATAAACACTAAGCATCAAATGTTACATGTGTGTGAGTATGTATAAGAAAGTATAATGTCGTGTCATGATTTCTTTTTACATCATTTTTATTCTTTGGTTTACTTTACCTTTGCTTTTATTATCATCATGTTTCTTTATATGTAGCAGAAACACTGTGTATATCTTGTATTATAATGTACGTAAAATCACACTAGTTCTTTAAGAAGAAAATTGCTTGCGATTACTGTATATATGACTAGTGGTGAGCATTGCACGCCTGCTATCTGGGGGGAAAATAATCGTTAGGGGGAAGAAGACAGGGCGATACAGGTGAAGAATGAAAGACTAGGTGGGGTGACTTTTAGCTAGAGTTCTCTTGCGGATATTTTCATAACTAAGTTTGGGGGATACTTTCATTAGTTTGTATAAAATTTCAATTTCAAATTTAGAAAAATTATATAATACTCTAGCTCACTTAAAATATTTTCTTCAAACTCATAACTTCAATACATATGATCATTCTCAATTTCAGGTAAATAATGGAATTATAATTATTGCCTACTTAAGGGCTAGATCAGGGAGATATATGTTTTCTCCAAAATTTTGGCATACACATAAAGCTGGTAAGACGATATTTTCTTGAGAAAATTACCGTAAAATGTCATATATAAAAAAAAAAGGTTAATATATATGAGCCAACATCAGAACTGCATGTGCAATTCGAAAACCTCTTGTTGTAACAAACTCTAAATTCTTTCAAAATAATTTAAAATTCTCCATATCTTCAAACGTTTAGCATCATCGTATGATAAAACTTCTTTTTCAGATGGAATGCGTTCAATAATCTCTAATATATTACTTCCTCATAATTAACATCATCTTGGCCACGTTTGGGAAACTTGAGCTTTAGGAAACTAACCAGTTTCTCTTAAATATCGTTGAACCCTTAAGAATACGCGACAATCTGATACTCTGTGATTATGAAATTATCTCTAATATTCTGGAAACTGTCCATCTTTCATTTCTATTACAAAAATAAGTACAGCAATGAATATCGGCGTATTTGAATAAATATTTCTATTTGATTTTTAATAACTGAATAAATGGACAGAAAATCAAAGTAAACAAGTAAAAACAAACGAAAGACAGAAACTAAGAATTATCAAATGAAAATAAAAGATTAATAATTGGGGGATTCGTATGGAACAAAAATATTTTTATACATGAATTCATTTACATTTCATCAATACACTTCATTTTACAGAAACTGCAGCTGTAGGAGATCATTTTGAACGGCATTTTGTACTGATAAACTTGTGAAATAAAGTTATGTTGAACACATTTTTTTTTATTAAAGTCAGAATTTCCTTTATATTTCAGCTGCTCACCTTTCAATGGCTATACTACAGTTCAGAGAGCGAAATAGAGAAAAAACAATTTATAAAAAAAAAATTTCGGATTCAGAGAACCTTAAATTATAATTTTCAAAAACTAAATTAGTATATAAATTCGAAAATTTTCCATGATTTCAATACATCCTCTTGTAGAAGTAGTATGGGGCCACAGAACAGATTGTCGAATGTATTGAGAGCCACAAAACTTTCTCATAGCTTTAAGAGAAAGTCATTTCAAATGAAGCAAGGGATTTCTTATGTTTTGGTGCATGAACATAAAGAAGCTGACAAGGAGATACAAACTAAGAAAGCGAATTGTGTTAGGTTATAGAGGATTTGTTATTAAAATATCTTTCTCTAAAAATGAACTTTTCAGCTGACAATTGCGTATATATTGTAGAATGTTTATCAAAAATATTCAACAAAATCATGCATCAAACTAAAATTAATTTGATATGAATAAATCCAATTTTTACAGTACCTGTAAACTTTTCCAGATTTTTTTCTATGTTCTGGATATTCCAAAGCAGATTTAAATGAATGCAACGAAGCTAAGGTAGCAATCGATGATGTAGGTGATGGAACACAAACTAAAGTATCAGAATCTGAACCTCCAGCGGTAACAAGTGTTTCACTCTCTGAAACTGCAGGAAGAGTGATTCAAAACCTAAATTGGTATTATAAAAACATATATATATAAAACAAAAAGAATGTGACAAAGTAAAAAAAAAAAAAAAATGAAATACAAAAGGGGTGAATAATTTAGAGTTCATGTAAAGAAAGTCTTTTTTCAGCTCATATTCCGCTTAGATACTGTCCCATAAAGCAGGCTACAGACTATGCATGTATTCGCGATTCGTGATGCGCGATGCGTGATTCGTCCAGTTCGTAGTAATTCGTAAACAGAGCGTACAGACTATGCGTTTGTTCAAGATTCGATGCGTGATGCATGATTTATCCATGTTCGTTCGCAGTTTCAAATTAGTTCACAGAAATTTGTGAGCACGTGCAAAGCCTATATATTAATTATTTCAGTAGTACATATATATACTATTTTTAAACTGTATGTACATATTTCTGCTCGGAAAATATGGAGAGTGACGATGATCTAGCAATAGCTAGTGCTGTTTTTATATACATGGCGCAAAATAAGAAAAAATTTTTAAACAAACGGAAAAAACGCAGATGGTGGAGTGTATCACTATTTAAAAATAGAGACAGGTAATTATTAAGTTCATACTATTCATTCTTTAGTGTCAGTTCTATACGAAAAAGCCAGCAGGGTTAATATTTGTTATTACACCATTTTTATTTACAGATATAATGGCAACGATCTGCTAAATGATTTATCAGTAGAACTCTCCGGTAAATTCGAAAATTGTTTTTAATTATCCTTAAAATAACAAAAAAAAATAAGAACGCGGAATAAAATATAAACATAACCTCCTTGAACGAACTAGCGCGCACAACGAATGGACGAATTAACTACGAACACAGCCCGAACTTTGGCGAATCAGCGGTTCGTGCTGATGCGCAGCCTTTGATATTCGTCAATTTACCGCTCTTTAGAGCGAATTACTGTGCACACACGAATCATGTTGTTTACGAATCGATTTTTAACGAACAAGTCCCTACACACTATTCGTGAACTGCCCGCGAATCATGCATCACAGATCACGAATCGCGAATACATGCATAGTCTGTAGCCACCTTAAGAAGACTTCATGAAGTGATATACAGATAAAAAGCTAAAAAAATATCCCTACCAACATGTTTATATGGAGCATTGTTACAAAATTAAATAAAACCGCTGATATACAAGATTTATTGCAACATATGGATGTGTTTAAGTGAAACTGAATACCCACCTGAAAAGTATAAAAGCAAGTTCTACAGGAATGTAGAGCTAGAATTTACATGGTGTTTCCCTAAATTTTTCTACTACCTCTGTTGAGTAGTGTAAGTATTGTATGCTGCTAGATTGAAAAACCCGCAAGGCCAAAAAAAAGTGGTAAGGACCCACGTAGAAGTGCAGATTATAAATAGGAAATTGTTAGTTTGTAGGTGAAATAAAGTCTTACCTCCTCCTGCTTCAAAAGCATCATAAAATTCATCATCGGACATATCGTAATATCGAGGGTTTCTTTTATACACTGAAACAATAAATGATAAAAAAAATTATCACACAACAATCTTAAATGTGAATATTAGAGAAAACTTATCTATACATAAGAAATATATCTCTTATTGTAAATCTCCATATTTCTAAAGTAAGAGTAAAACAGACAAACAGGAAATAAATTACCAATAAAGGATAAATACTCTGCAATGAATTCTCAGATGGAAGTGAACAACCGACAACTCAGAAGAATAACCTCCAAATAAAACTACTTTTTTTCTCCTACCTACGAAAAAAGCAAATACAGGAGCTGTAGAAAAGAAGGAAAGAAAAAGGTATTGAATTCATAAAGACAGTGTAGCCCGACATCATTCTGAATCTCGATGATTTGCAAAAATATCCAGCGTCGCTTATCCAAATATCCAATGATCCAATGTTGTCAAGCTTATACGGATGCCTTGTATTGTAATCATTTTATTTTGATATTTTTTACGAAAAATCAGATAATACAATCCACCACATAAATATTAGGCAAAACCAACATCTTTCGAAAAAAAAATTTAAAAGTTTAATAAAGTCGCATATTGGTTGACGGGTTTTTTGACTGATCTTATGGTCGTACCAAAAACGGGATACAAATTTGAGCTTCCCTTTGCAATTTTGTTTTTGAGATATTTTGTTTAAAACTAACATAACAAATGAGAAGGAATTAGCTCAGTGGTAGCGGGCTGGACTTCTCGTTGGAAGTCCCTGGGTTCGAATCCAGCAGTTGCTGCCCTTAGACTTTCTCTTCCTAGAAGCCTCTATAGCTCACTCACTGCCTAGTGATGGGCAGTAATATCTGTTATTAGAGAACAGTGCTGGAGGCAGACATGTACTGAGAAAGCCCGAGAGGCCCAATATATCTTTCATGTCGCAGTGCACTAACCTCTAAAAGAACCAAGAACCCCCAAAAAATAATATAGATCCCTCTCTCTCTCTCACACACACACACACACACACACACACACACACTCAGACCATTCGGTAAACCAACTTAGGAATCTCAAAACGTATATGTAATCAATTGAAGAGGGGTGCTGTCCTATTTTTGTAATAAATTTATCAGGTCTCATCAAACCTGTTGATTATCTAGTGATTAGGTTGAAGCAGTACCATTTAGAGGTACAAAGATAAATAAAAATTTTCAAGTTAGCCAAGGATATTAAGTCTCCTTCCCTGATAAAAAGAATTTTTCCCACTGCTCAAAATATCATTAATTAATAGACAAATAATCAAAATAGAAAGAAAAATTACTCACAACTTGCACAGCTATGATTCCTAGAAAGTGGCGGAGTGGAAGATAAATGTGATGCCATGGATTGTTCCAATTCATGATGCTCTTTGGCCAATACACTTAACGCTTCCTCCAAAACACGACACTTTTCCTGTTCTTGTTTTAATTGAATCACTCGTATCTTTATTTTTTTTTTTTTTTTTTTTAGTTTTCAAGAAGGAAATAAAAATAACAGATTATTATAAAAATAATAATTTTATTCTTGAAATAAAAAAATTACAAGAATAACAGAATAAGAAAAAGAAATATGAGAGAAAAAAATAACAGTGATTTAAAATTTTAACGAGATTGGACTTGCCATATTTTTTGATGCCCGAACAAGATATATTATTGGCAACGAATTCCAATGGGTGTTTTTTGAAATAATCATGAGGATTAGGTGATTAAGGTAAATATTGTTAAACCCTATCTCTGCCTACCCAGATCAAGTTATTTGTGAACGAATGAACGCATGTAAACGAATAAAAACACTTAACCCTTCTTATATTCTTGCTTTGGGAGAATAGAAAACTAAAAGGAGAAAGGCTGGGCTACGGATAGGGATTCTTGGAAGCTGTTGCATTTAAGAAATTGCATACAAGCACTGCTTTACTGTCCACAATTTATTGTGGAAGGATCAAATCCAGGCTAGGAGTCACCAAACTTCATCTTTTGTCGCATCCTTATAAGAGAACCTGCCTTTTCCATCCAGCTCTTTTAAAATACTTTATATAAACGAAGAGTTTCAAGCTTTAACCGGCTAACTGCAAGGTTGGGTTCTTTGAGTCAAAGGAAGAAAAGTAGTCCCCGAACTTACGCCAGGAATGTCTCATTAGATAGAGCGCAAATTTAAAAAAAGTTTTTATTTTTGTTGTGAATTTCACGTTTATTTAAAAAAAAAAAAACTAACTTTTTCCCAAATTGAAAAACATTCTGTTGTGCAAGTATTTTTTTTGATTGCTGTAAAATTTGTACTAATTAACAAATATTTTGCCAAGCTTGGATTTTTAATAAATTTTTAGTCAACATATACAGGTGAAGAAACCTTAACATAACAATAGTGCAAGTTTGGAGGGAAGATGGAACTTTAGAGCTAAAGTAATCCCAAACATGTAGGACGCAACAAGAACCGATTTCAAAAAATTTCAACCATTTTTTTCGTTATCAAGAGCTCAAAAAATGGATAAATTTGCCATCCAAATTGAGATGTTCCACTGATACTTGTATTTCTCAATTAACTTGTGAAGAAAACAAGTTTTTACTTATTTTGAAACCTCTTTTATAACAATCATTTAGAATAAATCAAGTTTTAGGAAATCTTTGTTGTTTTTTTATTAATTTTTCATTTATCACTTACCACTATACTTAATGGTACAATAAGCAAATATGCTAAGGGAGTAAATGTCTTGAATGGTAATCATCCAGGATGGCCCCTTTTCAACAAGGTCAAAATCGCCTCAGTAGCCTTCGGAGATTAGAAGGAAATATGATTGAAAATAAGTGAGATGCTAATCGATTAAGCTGTGTTGAGTTTTTGTGAAAATGATTGTAACAGATTTAAGCAAGTTCGGATATAAAAGGAATTTTGAAATCTTTATATGTAGTTAGGTTACTGACAGAGAATGGAGATAGATTTTTTTTGGTTATTTATTGATATTATACCGTTTAGCTGATCCGCAAAGTTCAAGTCCAAGGAGTCCAAGGTGTTAGGAAAGATTAGATGCAATCGTCTTTTATTGTGATGTGTTAGTTTTGACCGGTCGTCAACTAGTCTGGCTGGGGAAGCTTGTATCTTTTGTTTAGTTCGATTCGTTTAAGTCTTTTAGGAAGGAGGGTTCAAGGTGATCTCTTTTGAGGTACTTGTCCAAGGACCGCATAAATCGGCTGAAGGAATGCAAGAATTATACGTATAAGTAGATAGGTGCAAGTTAGGTGATTTAAATATTATAAAATTTATGTTAACTGTTTTTAGTAATAAAATATTAAATGTATTTTTTGCAAAAGTAGAATTTAAAAATAAAAATTAATCAGTAAATCTCTAAGGATTTTTTTAATCTTTCAGGGGACTTTTTTCTTTTTGTTTCTTTAATTTAAGAAAACTAATCTTACCCTAAACTTTGACCCTTTTGTAGGATATAAAATTGTTAAATAAGTGTGTTACCATTTCCCCGATCCTCTTCAACCTGGTATTGGAAATGGCATTGCGAAAATGCACGATTAACCCCGGAGGCAACATATATAACAGAATGTCTGATTATTTGGCCTACGCAGATGATGTAGCCATTATAGCGAGGTCAAAGGCTGCTCTTAGGGAAACACTTATGGAGTTGGCTGAAGGCGCCGCCAGTTATGGTCTGAAGATTAATGAGGAGAAGACCAAGTACATGGTCACAACTCGGCGCGCGAGATGTTTCAGAGAGTTAATCGCGGGCCAGCACCGTTTTGAGGGCGTTAAAGAATTCAAATATCTAGGAGCCGTCCTCACTAACAAAAATGAGGTAAGTCGCGACATAGACAACAGAATAGCGGCCGGAAACAGGTGTTTGGGAGCGTTAAGACGGACATTCTATAATAGATCCCTGTCAAGAAAGACCAAATTGACGATCTATAAGTCAGTTCTTAGACCCGTGGTAACGTGTGGCTCGGAGTCGTGGACATTGAGGCATGCGGACGAATTGAAATTGAACCGCTGGGAGAGAAAGGTTTTGAGGGCGGTCTATGGACCAGTGTGCCAAGATGGAGTCTGAGGTGCCGAAAAAACGCGGAGTTAAGAGAGCTGTACGGGGAAGAGGACATAGTATCTGTGGTCAAGCAGGGAAGGTTGCGTTGGGTTGGACACGTGCAAAGGATGGAGAGTGAGAGAGCACCACGAAGGGCGCTGGAGGGTCACCCTGGAGGCAGTAGACCGAGAGGGAGACCTAGGCTGCGTTGGATGGGTGATGTGGAGGAGGATCTCCGGGAGCTGAACATAAGACAGTGGAGAAGAAAAGCTCTAGATAGAGAGGCTTGGGGTCGGGTATTGGCGGAGGCCAAGGTCCTACATGGGCCGTAGTGCCACAGTTGAGTTGAGTTACCATTAAAATCTTGACAATCTTGATCAACTTACTTGCAGCAAGAAATCTTTATTGATTACTTAATTTTATTGATTCTTCTAATTTTTCATTATCTGATTTTACCCGAGTGAACCCGACGGACTCTAAGTGGTAGGTAAATCAACCAGATGCAAAGATAAATTTCCTCGACATACATAACTTTTTGCAGCAGTTCGTTAGTGTTAACACAATAATTCCAAAAATTTGATTTGATAAATCAACTGGATCTGTGGATTATTGTGTACACTCATTTCTAATCATTACTCATTTTTAACAATAAATGCTTCAAATTTAAATTTTACTACTCTCAAATTGCTAGATTATTTCTATACGGAATGAAAATCTTCGTATGAAAAATTTCTATGAACCAATAATGTTTCCCATCCCATTTAAATAAGATATGATTTTTTTTTTAAATTAACCATATTATTTTTTACCTAAAAAAATAACCCGTGAAAAAGCTCAGCCCACTTACTTCTTCTTGCTGTTTAATCAAATTGAGACAATGTACTAATGATGACAGCATACTTGAAGCCGTATCCGACAGTTCTTCAAATCTCTAACAATTAAAGCACAATATTAATCTTTATGTGAAGTAATTTTTACCATCATAATAACATATTCTAAATAGCCGATATATATATACCTTGAATATCTGTGTAATATTCGGATCACTAGATTCAGTAGAACTTGTTTCGAA
The DNA here is from genome assembly GCA_011037195.1 of Triatoma infestans. NCBI lineage: Eukaryota > Metazoa > Arthropoda > Insecta > Hemiptera > Reduviidae > Triatoma > Triatoma infestans. The sequence continues at coordinate 68,360 of JAAEAF010014412.1, read as the reverse complement.
AGTGCTACTTATTTCTTGTAATCTTGATTCTAGGAGCTGGTATCTGGCGGTTGCAGTTTGTAATGAATCCTTAAGAAATAATAAAATGATTTATTATTTATTAGATTGTTATTGCCATTCTCTCTATCTTTACTACAAATTTTTAAAATAAATTGTACATTTTCAATAAACAATCTTTTATTTAAAAAAAAAAAAAATAAACCATAGGGAAGGGATTAGAACAGTTAGCCTACTGGACCCCCACGCGGAGGACCCGGGTTCGAGTCCAGCTGTGCTCCTCCTTGATTTTTTCTTCCTAGGAGCCTCTACAGCTTACTGACCGGTGTTGGACAGTGTTGTCTGTAACGAAAGACACTGAGAAGGCTCCGGGCGCCAATGACCATAGATATTGACGCGCCTTGAATTAAATAAAATAATCATAATCATAATAATAATAATAATAATTCAATGTACTTTATACGTTTTTCTCTTACTTCCAAGCTAATATTCACTGCAATTTACTGAAATAACACGGTTGTTGAACAAAAGCAACGGTGGATCTTATTCAATAATGCAAAGAATAATTTCAGATTCTTTCTATATTATATATTTTAAACAATTAATTAATTTCATAGAAATAAATGATACATTTAGAAAATGAAACGCAAAGCAATATTTTTTACAATTATAACAATGAAGTATACGGTAGTGCAAGTTACTAACTACATGTATTAGATAGGAACGTTAGTATTTATTTACTAGCAAACGTTACGATTACTGTTATGTATACTGGAGTGGCATGTATTTAATTTTTGAGAAAGAGCGTGAGAATTATATTTTGTGTGAAAATTGATGCCTTAATTGGCAACTGAAATTCTCCAATGGCTACGAAATTATTCTTATTATTTTTTTAAAGATGGTGTTTATTTATTTATTTTAATATAGGGATAGGAAACCCTATGCATGTCTTCGTTCTTAAGACATGCAGGTTTCTGACACATTAACAGTGCCACTACTTGAATTTGACATATTAGAGTTAGCCAGAGAAACTGACTGACCCAGAGCCTTTATAAAATCAACTCTTTCTATAAAATGTTTTAAATAAATGTAGTAGGTTTGACATGTGTTAACATAACAGAGTAGATTTGAAGGACTTCGTGAACAAAGGAAAAACAAAATCAATAAGTGGCATTTCAAGTTGAGAGACCTGATCGAAATCTTGTTTCGATATCGACAGAAATGGAATATAAACTTTGAGCTTCCTGCAATAATTTGTTTTATTACACGCTCTATTAGAAAAGGTCCGATAAATTGGTCGTTAATAATAATAAAAGTCTTTATTTTATATATGAATACAAATTTTCTCTTGTTACAATAAATATGTAAAAAAAAAATATAAATACATCACCTCATGGTAATCACCGTCTGAGGGTGTCACACTTTATTAAACTGTGCGAATGGAGTTAAATGAAATAAAAAACTAAAAGTTGGTTAATTAAAAATAAAAAGACACAACTATAATGATAATAATAAAAAAACAAAAAATAAAATAAATAAACTTCTACAAACAGAAAGAAACTGAATTCAAAGATAAACAGTATCAAAGCATTGTAATAGAAAAAAGAAAAAGACAAAATAATAATAATACTAAACAAAAAAAATAAAATAAAAATTTACTGATATGAGGCAACTCTCAACGAACAGTGTTCCGAGACAAGGGCAGGCCGACAAAGTCGCACGCACCCACATAGCCAGACAAAGTAAAGGTGGCCCACAAAACAACTCTCTCAACCCGCATAACAAAAATATTACGTGCGAAGCGAGTTCATTCACTTTATGTATAAGCAAAACATCTCTGAGAAAGCCAAGCGTCCATCAATCCTGCTCCATAATGCTATTTGCACCCTGCTCCCAGAAGGTATTAGAAGCCCTAGGCACAAAGGGCGTGCCCAGCTCCCCTTCAGAAACTAACCCGTCAAGTCTTCGCTCTGAAATTGTATGCCGCTTTACAAAAATTAATCAGTGCAGCCCAATCCTTACCATTAATATACTGCAACAAGTCACTGCTACTTAAATATTCATATTGAAAATAACGATGTCATACAGCTGCCAGAGCTGGGCAGACAGCCAGGAAAAGAAACAAATCCTCCCGCTCCATATCGCCACAAAGATCACAGTTAATATTTTCCTGTTTATAGTGTTTTGGTCGTTAATAATTTCGCACCTAACATTTACTGAAAATTTGTTTCGTAGGTTCGTGTGGATTTTCATTGGACTAGCAATATGAAGTTAGACTATTATAGACTATTATTGATAACATCTCTACTAACTTTCACTCGTCAGTGAAAAAAAAAATTTGTTGGAGTATATCCTGATGGTCAGTGAGCCAACAGCACTGCATCCGCAACCCAATCTTCTAGTAACAAAGCCAAGACTCTTTGGAGATTATAAGAGTATAAGCCAAAATAACGTAATGTTCTATCATACCTTCATTCGGTTACCCAAATTCACACGGAGTGCTTCTGCTTTAAGTACTTTCGGAATTTTAATTTGATTAAATTTACCGAATTTCTGATGGATTGCAATCATTTATCCGGTGGTAGAAAGAAATGCTTTTAAAATATATAATATATAAACTTACCACCATGGTTCCAAGAGGTTTGATATCATCTTCATCATCACTGTCATCCATAATACGACCTTGATTCATGTAATGAGAATTATAAGCAATATGATCTGCCAAAGCAGCCAACCATTTCTGCAAAGCAAAAAAAAATCTGGTGTGAAGCACCTTAAGTCACTTTCTCTTCATGTAATTATTACACTTTCAATTGGCATATTCTTAAAAATTTGAATTTTTAGTTTACTTTTAATTGGCCTTATATTTTGTTAGAAAGGGAGATGATATGTATTTTACTTTTGGTTTTTAGATCAACATGAGCAACCTTATTTTACTATACTGTAGACCAGAAATCAGGAAGCGTTTGTTTCAGAACCCAGGATGTTGTAGCGTTATGTACAGAACTTATAGTGGTAGTTTGAAGTTAAGTCCAACTTCACAGATTCCCCGTGAGCACTCTAAAATAAATTTTTTCAGAAAAAAAAATTCTAAAAGTGATACGATTTATAAATGGATGTGTTTATGGGCTCAAATAGGCCAGGGTTGCCACCTGGGAAAGACAAAAAAAGAGTACATTTTTCAAAAATATTTAATTTTCATTGCGCCTTGATGATACTGCCTACAGTTAAAACTGATAAAACGGTATTTGGGACAATGATTGCATTATATTTTCTATAAATATGGAGCGATAACATTATCTAAGATAGATACATTTAATTTTGACTTTTCAGATGAAATTCGCTTAGCTACTTCCGAATCATCAAAAATTTTTGTGCAAGCTTTAGAGTTAAAACTAAAATGGTTTTTTAATGTGTGAAAAGCTATATTCCTTCAACAGCTGATACTTTGTAATCCACAGGTGAATATTTTCTTAGTAAAAAAAAAAAACCACATAATATATCCCTATATTATACGGATGAAACTGACCGTATTACAAACTGTGCACATTGCCTCCGATATTAAATCTGGTGATAGTTTAAAAATTTAAACTTGGTTCGTAGTTCTCCAGTAAACAAACACTTCCATTTACCGATTTCAGGGCAAAAATTAAAGCAATTAACTCCAATTTATAATAATATTGCTATTATTATGACTTCAAACTCACTTACTTATTTATTTACACGTCAGATTATCGTTTGTTATTGCAATTTACAGAGAAAGTGGATGAGAACAGAGTCACAAAAACCATGAACATTACCAGAACGGAGGCTGGAAGCCAAAGAGAGAATGAATCATGTAACAATACAAAAAATAAGTCACGATATGTGTACTGATAGATAAGCAGAGGTAGTAAAACAAGACAAATGAAATATTGACGATCGCGCCCATTTCAGGCTTTATTTGTATACACCGAGTTTTTGTATAACAAAATATTTAAAAATCGGCTAAATAAAAATAGAGAACTTTTTAAGCATATTTGCGTAGGGTCGGAGACCAAGGACTGTGTTGTCCTTGTCTGTAAAGTGTAGAGTGTATGTAGTTTAAGTGTATTGTGTACTGTTCTGACGAAGTGCATGGAGTACTGAGCTATGGTAACACGTGGGGTCGCTACTCCCCAAGTAACTGCATGCAACAGATATCCCTTGCAGGCAATGTGTGTAGTTAGTTTATGAAGTTTAAAAAAAGATGGAAGAGATTTTTCAAGAAAATCGCAAAAAAATGAGAAGCTTGGTAAAGCTACACATACTTCGGTTAACGGATTTTGATTCAAATGTTCGTGTTAGGATCTCCTGATCCTAAATACTAAAACGGAATAGCAAATTTGTGTTCTGCGTTTTTTTGTTTTTGTTTTTGAGATATTCTGTTCAATTACGCACAACCAACAACTCACCCAAGTACAAACACAGACCACATTTATGTGTTATAAATCACACATTAAGCCTAAATGCCCGAAAATCTAATTTGTTTAAATGAAATTTACCAGAAAATTCATTGGAAAGAAAGAAATCTGTATCTAGTGGATGATCAAAGGCACATATTTATCTCCAGTTGTACATGTGACAAAGGGCTACTTCTTTTCTTCTACTGTTAATTGGAACGTTGCATGAATGACTGAAATAAAAATTACACTAATAAGACGCTAAAATCAATACAGTCATCGATCAAGAAAAAAACATACAAAATAAATACATTTTTGCATTATACAAATTAATGAACAAACAAGGGTGATTGGGTCCGCTACAGGGAACATCTTATCCAAGCCTGCTTCAATTTCTCGTCATAGACTATTGTATAAAATATGCAATAATCTAACATATGCTTCAGAATGTTGAACAGTAAAAAAAACGAATGAACTCACACTTTTTTGTTTCGAGAGAAAAGTTCTCTGGAAAATTTATGGAGCCATATAGAACAAATAAAGAACTGAAAGCCACTATAAAGATTCGGAAAAAGTGATCTTCGTCAACTTAAGGCTGAAAATAAAGCCAGGATGGATACTAATCACACTCTTTAAAGGATACTAATCAAGCTCTCTAAACTGGAGTGCGAAATTGGAAAATGACAGCGAAAGAGATAGATAACCGTCATTTGCGCAAGCGGATTATAGTGCTAACAAAACTTTATTTTATACCTTTGTGATAGAAAAAAAACCTGTGAGATATGATTTTTTTTAAAAAAGAGATCAAAAATTTAGGGGCCTATGTTTTATATCTTGTTTCAAAAACAAATAACAAAACTAGAACTAGAAATTTACCTGCCTACACAGTTCACCAGTGGGATCACTGCCGCTTAAAGGGGCACTAAGTCTATGTGTAGTTCCATCTGAGAAATCAACATTAAAAGCAGATAAAGCAAGATCAGAAGGCGATGCGCGTGCTCCATCCAGATATTTAAAGTCTCTTCTCTTCACACCCGAACTGGCATCAGCTCTCGTTGTAAAATATGTAAGCACTCCTCGTTCTAATACTGCCTGAAAAATAAATACACAATCAGACGTTACCATTACCAAATATATCATGAAGGTAAGCAAAAAAAAAAAAAAAGAAGAAATTATCACCAACCCATGTTGGTTTCCAACCCAGAAATCTTGATCTTTTGAGAAGCTGACCTTCAAATCTAGTTACTGTTTTCTGAAGCTGTCTTACTGGTTTCACACAAAGTACCTGGCCCATTTGTGCATCTTTTGCTAATTCCAGTGCTGTGTGCCCTACACAAGTTAATAATAGTGTTAATAATAGATGAGCAATTAAACAAAGAAACATAACGATTTTAATAAATATAAGATAATACCTCTTATATTTCTGATAGTTGAATCAATTCCATTTTGTAGAAGTAGCACTGCAGTTTCTTTATGACCTCTATATGCAGCACAGTGCAGTGATGTATTTCCTAATGAATCTACACAATTGATATTTGGTGGTCTCTCTGATTTCAACTGTGCGTAAAGAAGCAAAACAAAATTAAATAGTGCACACCAGTAGTTTTTAGACACAAACCACTGATCATCATTTAATATTAAGCAAAGTGAAAAAAGTATTCACAATTTAACTATAAAATTAGAAAAAAAAAAACTTACCATACTACTTATTACATCCAAATGACCGTTCCTAGCTGCCGACAGAAATGCTTCTTCTTTCCTTCTCAGATCAGTTCTCTCTGCAGCAGCTAAAAGTTTTTTAGTATCACCACCTTCAGCACCAACTTCACGAGCGGTCCTTCCTTCGCCGTTCCTTACGTTTACGTCGGCATTTCTTTCCACTAAGAGTAGCACCAAGTCCTACAATTTTTACACTATTTAATGCAACTGTATCTCAACATTAATAATTCATCAAAGTAAAATGCCCAGACGTTCCTGAAATAATTGACGGTTTCACTGTCGTTTACTGGGAGAAATATTAAAACTGTTCTCCCAAGATTATGAGTTGGTTGCACAAAGATCAAACTGTTTTTTTTTTTTTTTTATAGGAACATTAGGCTGAGACAATCATAAATACTGGAATCAAATAAACTCCAGAATAAATTAAGGATGATTAACAAACCTCTCTACCAATGAATGCAGCTTTATGAAGAGCAGTATCTCCAGCATCGTTTACTGCATTAATATCTGCTCCACTATCTAAAAGGAGTTCCACAACATCTCTATGTCCAAAATAAGATGCCAAATGAAGAGGCGTCCAACCAAGATTACTCTTACTTGTACCTTATAAAAAAAGACTTTATTCGTAATAGGGAACAATATTTTGCCATATTTCAAAACAATTCACAAGTGTGATAACATTTATCTGGGAAATTACACAGTTTCTAAATTATTTATAGTATTTTTCTATCACTCTACAGCTACCAATAATATGAATATGCAAGTTTAGGTGTTGATAATATTTAACTGGAAGGTTACAAATATATAAATAAATAACGAAAATACATAGTTAATCTTTAGTAAATAAAGTACGTTATTACCTTTACAATTTATATCTAGCTCTATTTTTTCTTCGTTATAAGCAGATATTAAATCTTGAACTAATGTTATATCTCCATTTCGTGAGGCATGAAGTAGCATTTCGCAAAGCTCATGTTTAGGCAAAGTAATATCCATTTTTCATTACCAATAAAGAAAAATTTATAGTATTACCACAACCTGCCACACTTTACCTTAACATCAAATTCACTTTAGTGCATTTAGTAAGCCAAGTTTCTGACTTGTCACCAAAACACACCTTTCTTGATGAAAACATAGGTAATGTTATTTGACGCATTGGAGCCTGTCATAGAAATTCCTTAATTTAAAATTACCTCTACGTCCATGTATGTAATATCTCTTTCTGGCTTTACCCAAAAATGTATTAAAATAATTTTCCATTTTTAATATTTAATTTTTCCAAATAAATAAACCGCTCTCAAAATGATTAATAATACGTTTTGTATCTGCCTTGATATGTGAAAGCTTAAAAATAACGGTTCATTTTATTTTTAGAAATGATAATTGTATATCGATTGTAATTTAAACGTATCCAACAATGGCGGTCTATTCAATTTTATTTTTCGATGGGTAGGTAATATGAGCAGGAAAAGAAGTATAATTATCGCTATTTTAATGGCCTTCTTTGATATATAAAAATATTAAAGTTACAGACTAATAAATCTGTACGATGGAAATAAACTAAGTTGGTCAAATTAATAATATACTTCGTGGAACATCAGTTTTTTCTTCTCTACTTCAGTAAGAAGAGAAGAAATATAGCCTCGTTCAGGTGTTTGAAATTGAGTTTTCAACTGAAAGACATGTCAAATGATACGTGTGCATAAAAATTCGTATGAGATTTTTGTCTGAAAAACAGAAGTTCAATTCATATGAAGCTGAGAATCAGGAAACAAGGATTTCTTATTAAAAATTTGAGTGTTATTTACATTTAATTTATAAATTAATACAGTAGTAGCTAATCCATACTAACGATACAAGACACAAACTGAGAGGATGTGAAACTATTTTTACTTTCTCTTCTGTTAAAACAGGGACTGCACCGATTATGTCAAATTGAGAAATAGTTTTACCACAATTATGGTATCCTCAGTTTGAAAATATTATTTCTGACCATCTGTGTTTTGTGTATGTACAAAATATCTCAAAAACGAAAAATCGCAGAAAGTTCAATCTTGAAATAAGGTAAAAACAATCGAAACTGACTTGAAAGTTTGTAATTTAAATAGTCAAAATACGTCGACCAGACTTCTGACTTTTAATTTTTTTCTCTCCACTTTTATATTATACATATATTTTAAAGGTCTTCGAAGATTTTTCTAAAACGTAGTAAAAATACTCATTATTCGGGTATATACTTACTATTACTTTTATTGTAAACATTCTTCTGGAAAAATTATTTTATTAAGTTCTGGAGGACCTAAGACTTCTAAGTCTTCTCTTTATAATGCCTTAAGAGTACTAGTGCAATTCCACTATCTGCTAGAAGTGAAGCTAGAAAAATGTTGACATATCAGAAAATTAGTCAATCAGAACTACGAATTGCAATAAGAGAAAGGCTTTTGAGTGTTTCAGGGATCTTGATGTTCCTGCGGATATCGCAGCATTTAACAGACACCATTTATACTTACATTTCCTGCGCTGATCAATAATCATAGGCTCTGAAGAAGTGCAACTCTCTGTTTAGAACACTTACAGAGAAATTTTAATTCATTGGAATTTGGGCGCATTCATCTTGAGTTTATTCCAATCCGGGGCAATATTTGGGTTTTTAACCATCAGAAAATAAGAGTCGAAGTTAAAAGCGTAATGTCACTGGGATGAACCAGCAAAAATAATGATTACAGAAACAAAATCGATGCTATTATTATTATTTGTTTGTGGGGAGGGAAACCCTACGCTATCCAAAGCCTCACTGGGCCCATATAGCTACCCCAAGAAAAACAACAACAAGCCGGGTCTATAACAAAAATCCAGACCCGGATCTAATCCATCTAAGATTCACCGCAGTCCGAATAAATCGGACAATAACTTTAAGGGACCCACAATGCGCATACCTACAGAAGCCTGTGTAACTCTACTCCTTGAATAAATACCTATCCAGTTAATTAAAACTGGTTGTATACGTTTTCGACCTAGGGAATCTTCAAGAGCATCAAACGATACTCTGTCAAATGCCTCTTCAACATCAAAGAAGCACACTAAAGCATATTCCTTTGTCTCTAGAGCAGATTCTATCCTACCGACCAGACAATGCAAAGCAGTCTCTGTCGATTTTCCTATTGTATAAGCATGTTGGTTTGGATGGAGTGGATGATCCTTCAAAGGACCATCGAAAAAAAAATCGATGCTAACAAAAAGGCAAAAGTCGTACACATCAAGGCTTGAAAATCTCCTCCTCCTCCTGAAAATCCAGCTGCCGGCACAGCAACCACAGAGGAGGGAGTAGTGCTGTCAGATGATCATGGCCATTTTGAGATTGTTTGAAGTGAAATAAAGATATATTACGTAATATTTGTTAAATGTGTAAAAAGCAGCAATAATTGTATTCTTTAATTATAGAATAACAATCCTAATAGTATAATGAGAACACCTAGAACCCAGATACTTCATTTCATTACTGTTTATAGAAGAGGATAATTCCTTAATAACACCATATACTGATCTTCAACATCAAAAATGTATACAGAAGACTTGTACTGAAAAAATTAAATGTTATTTCCAAAGTAAGTGTGTCCTCTTCAAGTGAAACTTATGCCAAAAATACTTTCTTTAAGCGTCACAATGCATAAATTCACAATTTACAACAAGCTAAGCAAGTTTTTAATTTCATGACAAGCATTATAGAAACAGGGGCAATAGTTTTATCAATGTAAGAAGAAAATGAAGGTTATAAAAGGAAATCATTAAAAAGTTTAAAAAAATTATTTTTATCTTTTACAACAAATATTTACAAAATAACATATACATTTCAATAAAATCAATTAATGATTTAAAGATATCCTCAAACAAGGCTGATTTTTTTGTTTTTATTGTGAAGTTTATAAATATTTATGCTTAAATAATGAAATAACCATTTGATTTTCTTGTTTAGTTTTGCATTTTATACTTATACGACCTTTGGAATTCGAAAATATCGACAATATGATTAAAAGTGCAAGGAGACTGCATATTTGATCCTGAAGTAAATTACTGCTTGTCTAAATTAGCTGAATGATGAAAAATTTGATATAATCAACTGTACACTGTTAAGATCATTAAGTTTATTTAATTTAAGGGCAATATTAATTTCTCGCCTTTATTCATTTATTATTAATTGGCAAAGCTAGAAAACAGTGAAGTTTTGATTGAACATAATTGAACAGTTTACTGCTCAGCTGCTACATAGGTCATTTGGCACAAGCGGCGAACTACTTTAAATAGCCTTTTGTAAAAGTTTTTATTTAGGCGTAATAATAAAAAGTTAATTTTATAACTGGAATACACATTATATTTGAATAAAACCAAATGAAAGAACAAAATAATTACTCAATACTTAGCAATGTTTCATTATCCTTAAAAATACAAATACAAAAATGCTGCAAAAGTAACAAAACTTTTTATTATTAATTTCAATTTTTGAGATTTAGGTATGTCTTTCGACTTGTGGTAGTTGTTCGAATAAGACGGTTAGCAGGGTGGCCTATTGGCGCTTTTGTAATTCATTAATAATACATCTAGAAAACTTCTAAAAAAAGTTCCTAGAATCCAGAATATATGATACTGTATTTTTTCATATTGGTTTATTATATTTCTATGAATTTGCCAGTCGCTCATGTGACAATTAGGAAATCTGACATTCCATCAGTTCGGCACCCTGGGCATGAAGCCTGCCTTCACGTGGCCCTGCTCTTAAATGAAATATTCAGTCAGATTAAAATTCTAAATTTGTTTAAAACAAAGAATATATATGTATATACTCGTACTTATTTATGCACGTAGCCGATGTGTAAAATACTAGGAAATTGTTAACCAATATAAATACAAATTTAATAGAACTTTTTAAGCAGAATCCATGGACATACTTCAATTTTTGCACTTTATATTTTAGAATCACTTTATTTTTTTTATATATGTATTAGTTTTGCAATGAGTATTAATTATTTCTCATCAATTTTATAAATGGCTAAACAAATTTTAGTGATAAATAAAAATAAAAAATTTTTCATTGTTAAATTATAAGTGCGATATAAAATAAATAACTTTTATTTCTCCTTTTTCTATGTATTGTGTAACTTAGTTAATAATAAATTTACCCCGTTTTATATGACTAAAATTATAATAAATTAATCGATAAAAATTATAATTATTTAAACAATAAAGTAATGAAGATTTTCGATCTATACACATTATTTCTAAAACAATAACTAATCGCAGATCTTACAGTGCAACTTAATATATCAGATCTAATGTTCAGATCATAGTTGTCTGAATAAAAATACATCAAATCTTGGTTATCGTTTGTCATATACATATGATAAACAACAGTCACAATATATTATATAGAAAAAAAAACTTTCTAAGAAAACCACATAAATGATGCAATAGCAGTGATGAACACAGCAATAGATATTGTTTTCTGATTTCCAGCATTGCAACCATCTGTTGAACAGGTAAATGTACAAGATCTGTATTCACGTTCATCACCCGGCTGTTTTATGTAATTGCAATAATTGCCCATATCTACAGAGGAACAATATCGTCTAGTGCCAACTCCACCTGTGGGGGAATAAAAAGACTTTTTATTTTGGTAATGACAAAAAATTAAATAAATATAATCATACAGTTACAGTGGCGCCTTCTCTGAAGATTTCTAACCACTATATTTCACCACAGTTTTATATATATATATAAGCTTTACTTCCGCTGTTTGAAATCAGTGCTCGTTTGTTTATTAGTAATTCAGATAAGTATAGAGATCGGTCAAAGATAACACCCAACGAACAAACAAATTCATTGTCTTCTTCTGAGGTTAATATAAAAATTTGAGAAATTATACTGCATTATATTGAACAAATAATATGAAAATTAATTAAATAATTATTAATGGCAACTTTTTAGTTTTGCTTTTATTAAAATTGTCCACAAATTTTCAATTGAGTGTGCTTTATTATTTTGTTGAATTTTGTTATATACCCCATCAGAGCACTTCATTATAAATTTCAAGTTTTCTTTCTTTATTATAATTACAGTTTAGTATAGAATTTGCTGAACAAATATTAATTGTTGTAAAGACCTCTGGAGAAGACAATAAATAATTGTTTGGAAAGTTGGGCGTCCCTTCCCCCCCAAAAAAGTGTTTTCTAACATATTCTCAATATCTGCCTAAACGTTCCAAATATTATTTGCAGAATTTGTTAGCCACCAGCCTCCACGGCTGGTGAACCCTCGCCAGCAATAGGAGAAGAAGTCAGGGTTCGATCTTGCGGTAGCAAAAAAGGATGTTGATCCAGTATCGTGAGAAAAAAAATGGAAATTATGTTAATAGCTAGCCTAGTAGCAAAGGCCTGAAACTAAAAATGGCAATGGGAACCGCAACAATACGCCCTCAACAAATATCGCAATCTTGCAGGCTTTGGTCATTCATGGGCTGAGTTTAGTTTAGTTATTCACCAATCTAGCCATAGTTTTTCAACTCTGAAATGTTTATGCTATGGAAGATCTTGTGGCGATGGTTGAAGAATGTCAAAGACAAATTCTAGCCCAGTCAGAAGGCACAGTAAATACATACATCGCATAACTGATTTATTCCAGTCTACTTTAAATGGACTGAAATTAATGAAGCTAGGCTTTCGGATTAATTTTGGGCATACAGTATCGGAGAAAATCTGGCAGTGAATGAGTAGGCGAATAAGTTGTTCACCCACTGTCTGCCCCTAACCATTCTGTAACTTTCTAGATGCTTGATTAGGCCATCCTTAAAAATTGACGAATAACTCTTTACTGGTTGGAATGCCAGAGATCACGACGAACGAAGCTTAATTAATGAACTTCATAAATAAAGTTTTTTAGTATCACCACCTTCAGCACCAACTTCACGAGCGGTCCTTCCTTCGCCGTTCCTTACGTTTACGTCGGCATTTCTTTCCACTAAGAGTAGCACCAAGTCCTACAATTTTTACACTATTTAATGCAACTGTATCTCAACATTAATAATTCATCAAAGTAAAATGCCCAGACGTTCCTGAACTAATTGACGGTTTCACTGTCGTTTACTGGGAGAAATATTAAAACTGTTCTCCCAAGATTATGAGTTGGTTGCACAAAGATCAAACTGTTTTTTTTTTTTTTTTATAGGAACATTAGGCTGAGACAATCATAAATACTGGAATCAAATAAACGCCAGAATAAATTAAGGATGATTAACAAACCTCTCTACCAATGAATGCAGCTTTATGAAGAGCAGTATCTCCAGCATCGTTTACTGCATTAACATCTGCTCCACTATCTAAAAGGAGTTCCACAACATCTGTATGTCCAAAATAAGTTGCCAAATGAAGAGGCGTCCAACCAAGATTGCTCTTACTTGTACCTTATAAAAAAAGACTTTTTATTCGTAATAGGGAACAATATTTTGCCATATTTCAAAACAATTCACAAGTGTGATAACATTTATCTGGGAAATTACACAGTTTCTAAATTATTTATTGTATTTTTCTATCACTCTACAGCTACCAATAATATGAATATGCAAGTTTAGGTGTTGATAATATTTAACTGGAAGGTTACAAATATATAAATAAATAACGAAAATACATAGTTAATCTTTAGTAAATAAAGTACGTTATTACCTTTACAATTTATATCTAGCTCTATTTTTTCTTCGTTATAAGCAGATATTAAATCTTGAACTAATGTTATATCTCCATTTCGTGAGGCATGAAGTAGCATTTCGCAAAGCTCATGTTTAGGCAAAGTAATATCCATTTTTCATTACCAATAAAGAAAAATTTATAGTATTACCACAACCTGCCACACTTTACCTTAACATCAAATTCACTTTAGTGCATTTAGTAAGCCAAGTTTCTGACTTGTCACCATAACACACCTTTCTTGATGAAAACATAGGTAATGTTATTTGACGCATTGGAGCCTGTCATAGAAATTCCTTAATTTAAAATTACCTCTACGTCTATGTATGTAATATCTCTTTCTGGCTTTACGCAAAAATGTATTAAAATAATTTTCCATTTTTAATATTTAATTTTTCCAAATAAATAAACCGCTCTCAAAATGATTAATAATACGTTTTGTATCTGCCTTGATATGTGAAAGCTTAAAAATAACGGTTCATTTTATTTTTAGAAATGATAATTGTATATCGATTGTAATTTAAACGTATCCAACAATGGCGGTCTATTCAATTTTATTTTTCGATGGGTAGGTAATATGAGCAGGAAAAGAAGTATAATTATCGCTATTTTAATGGCTTTCTTTGATATATAAAAATATTAAAGTTACAGACTAATAAATCTGTACGATGGAAATAAACTAAGTTGGTCAAATTAATAATATACTTCGTGGAACATCAGTTTTTTCTTCTCTACTTCAGTAAGAAGAGAAGAAATATAGCCTCGTTCAGGTGTTTGAAATTGAGTTTTCAACTGAAAGACATGTCAAATGATACGTGTGCATAAAAATTCGTATGAGATTTTTGTCTGAAAAACAGAAGTTCAATTCATATGAAGCTGAGAATCAGGAAACAAGGATTTCTTATTAAAAATTTGAGTGTTATTTACATTTAATTTATAAATTAATACAGTAGTAGCTAATCCATACTAACGATACAAGACACAAACTGAGAGGATGTGAAACTATTTTTACTTTCTCTTCTGTTAAAACAGGGACTGCACCGATTATGTCAAATTGAGAAATAGTTTTACCACAATTATGGTATCCTCAGTTTGAAAATATTATTTCTGACCATCTGTGTTTTGTGTATGTACAAAATATCTCAAAAACGAAAAATCGCAGAAAGTTCAATCTTGAAATAAGGTAAAAACAATCGAAACTGACTTGAAAGTTTGTAATTTAAATAGTCAAAATACGTCGACCAGACTTCTGACTTTTAATTTTTTTCTCTCCACTTTTATATTATACATATATTTTAAAGGTCTTCGAAGATTTTTCTAAAACGTAGTAAAAATACTCATTATTCGGGTATATACTTACTATTACTTTTATTGTAAACATTCTTCTGGAAAAATTATTTTATTAAGTTCTGGAGGACCTAAGACTTCTAAGTCTTCTCTTTATAATGCCTTAAGAGTACTAGTGCAATTCCACTATCTGCTAGAAGTGAAGCTAGAAAAATGTTGACATATCAGAAAATTAGTCAATCAGAACTACGAATTGCAATAAGAGAAAGGCTTTTGAGTGTTTCAGGGATCTTGATGTTCCTGCGGATATCGCAGCATTTAACAGACACCATTTATACTTACATTTCCTGCGCTGATCAATAATCATAGGCTCTGAAGAAGTGCAACTCTCTGTTTAGAACACTTACAGAGAAATTTTAATTCATTGGAATTTGGGCGCATTCATCTTGAGTTTATTCCAATCCGGGGCAATATTTGGGTTTTTAACCATCAGAAAATAAGAGTCGAAGTTAAAAGCGTAATGTCACTGGGATGAACCAGCAAAAATAATGATTACAGAAACAAAATCGATGCTATTATTATTATTTGTTTGTGGGGAGGGAAACCCTACGCTATCCAAAGCCTCACTGGGCCCATATAGCTACCCCAAGAAAAACAACAACAAGCCGGGTCTATAACAAAAATCCAGACCCGGATCTAATCCACCTAAGATTCACCGCAGTCCGAATAAATCGGACAATAACCTTAAGGGACCCACAATGCGCATACCTACAGAAGCCTGTGTAACTCTACTCCTTGAATAAATACCTATCCAGTTAATTAAAACTGGTTGTATACGTTTTCGACCTAGGGAATCTTCAAGAGCATCAAACGATACTCTGTCAAATGCCTCTTCAACATCAAAGAAGCACACTAAAGCATATTCCTTTGTCTCTAGAGCAGATTCTATCCTACCGACCAGACAATGCAAAGCAGTCTCTGTCGATTTTCCTATTGTATAAGCATGTTGGTTTGGATGGAGTGGATGATCCTTCAAAGGACCATCGAAAAAAAAATCGATGCTAACAAAAAGGCAAAAGTCGTACACATCAAGGCTTGAAAATCTCCTCCTCCTCCTGAAAATCCAGCTGCCGGCACAGCAACCACAGAGGAGGGAGTAGTGCTGTCAGATGATCATGGCCATTTTGAGATTGTTTGAAGTGAAATAAAGATATATTACGTAATATTTGTTAAATGTGTAAAAAGCAGCAATAATTGTATTCTTTAATTATAGAATAACAATCCTAATAGTATAATGAGAACACCTAGAACCCAGATACTTCATTTCATTACTGTTTATAGAAGAGGATAATTCCTTAATAACACCATATACTGATCTTCAACATCAAAAATGTATACAGAAGACTTGTACTGAAAAAATTAAATGTTATTTCCAAAGTAAGTGTGTCCTCTTCAAGTGAAACTTATGCCAAAAATACTTTCTTTAAGCGTCACAATGCATAAATTCACAATTTACAACAAGCTAAGCAAGTTTTTAATTTCATGACAAGCATTATAGAAACAGGGGCAATAGTTTTATCAATGTAAGAAGAAAATGAAGGTTATAAAAGGAAATCATTAAAAAGTTTAAAAAAATTATTTTTATCTTTTACAACAAATATTTACAAAATAACATATACATTTCAATAAAATCAATTAATGATTTAAAGATATCCTCAAACAAGGCTGATTTTTTTGTTTTTATTGTGAAGTTTATAAATATTTATGCTTAAATAATGAAATAACCATTTGATTTTCTTGTTTAGTTTTGCATTTTATACTTATACGACCTTTGGAATTCGAAAATATCGACAATATGATTAAAAGTGCAAGGAGACTGCATATTTGATCCTGAAGTAAATTACTGCTTGTCTAAATTAGCTGAATGATGAAAAATTTGATATAATCAACTGTACACTGTTAAGATCATTAAGTTTATTTAATTTAAGGGCAATATTAATTTCTCGCCTTTATTCATTTATTATTAATTGGCAAAGCTAGAAAACAGTGAAGTTTTGATTGAACATAATTGAACAGTTTACTGCTCAGCTGCTACATAGGTCATTTGGCACAAGCGGCGAACTACTTTAAATAGCCTTTTGTAAAAGTTTTTATTTAGGCGTAATAATAAAAAGTTAATTTTATAACTGGAATACACATTATATTTGAATAAAACCAAATGAAAGAACAAAATAATTACTCAATACTTAGCAATGTTTCATTATCCTTAAAAATACAAATACAAAAATGCTGCAAAAGTAACAAAACTTTTTATTATTAATTTCAATTTTTGAGATTTAGGTATGTCTTTCGACTTGTGGTAGTTGTTCGAATAAGACGGTTAGCAGGGTGGCCTATTGGCGCTTTTGTAATTCATTAATAATACATCTAGAAAACTTCTAAAAAAAGTTCCTAGAATCCAGAATATATGATACTGTATTTTTTCATATTGGTTTATTATATTTCTATGAATTTGCCAGTCGCTCATGTGACAATTAGGAAATCTGACATTCCATCAGTTCGGCACCCTGGGCATGAAGCCTGCCTTCACGTGGCCCTGCTCTTAAATGAAATATTCAGTCAGATTAAAATTCTAAATTTGTTTAAAACAAAGAATATATATGTATATACTCGTACTTATTTATGCACGTAGCCGATGTGTAAAATACTAGGAAATTGTTAACCAATATAAATACAAATTTAATAGAACTTTTTAAGCAGAATCCATGGACATACTTCAATTTTTGCACTTTATATTTTAGAATCACTTTATTTTTTTTATATATGTATTAGTTTTGCAATGAGTATTAATTATTTCTCATCAATTTTATAAATGGCTAAACAAATTTTAGTGATAAATAAAAATAAAAAATTTTTCATTGTTAAATTATAAGTGCGATATAAAATAAATAACTTTTATTTCTCCTTTTTCTATGTATTGTGTAACTTAGTTAATAATAAATTTACCCCGTTTTATATGACTAAAATTATAATAAATTAATCGATAAAAATTATAATTATTTAAACAATAAAGTAATGAAGATTTTCGATCTATACACATTATTTCTAAAACAATAACTAATCGCAGATCTTACAGTGCAACTTAATATATCAGATCTAATGTTCAGATCATTGTTGTCTGAATAAAAATACATCAAATCTTGGTTATCGTTTGTCATACACATATGATAAACAACAGTCACAATATATTATATAGAAAAAAAAACTTTCTAAGAAAACCACATAAATGATACAATAGCAGTGATGAACACAGCAATAGATATTGTTTTCTGATTTCCAGCATTGCAACCATCTGTTGAACAGGTAAATGTACAAGATCTGTATTCACGTTCATCACCCGGCTGTTTTATGTAATTGCAATAATTGCCCATATCTACAGAGGAACAATATCGTCTAGTGCCAACTCCACCTGTGGGGGAATAAAAAGACTTTATTTTGGCAATGACAAAAAATTAAATAAATATAATCATACAGTTACAGTGGCGCCTTCTCTGAAGATTTCTAACCACTATATTTCACCACAGTTTTATATATATATATAAAAGCTTTACTTCCGCTGTTTGAAATCAGTGTTCGTTTGTTTATTAGTAATTCAGATAAGTATAGAGATCGGTCAAAGATAACACCCAACGAACAAACAAATTCATTGTCTTCTTCTGAGGTTAATATAAAAATATGTGAAATTATACTGCATTATATTGAACAAATAATATGAAAATTAATTAAATAATTATTAATGGCAACTTTTTAGTTTTGCTTTTATTAAAATTGTCCACAAATTTTCAATTGAGTGTGCTTTATTATTTTGTTGAATTTTGTTATATACCCCATCAGAGCACTTCATTATAAATTTCAAGTTTTCTTTCTTTATTATAATTACAGTTTGTATAGAGTTTGCTGAACAAATATTAATTGTTGTAAAGACCTCTGGAGAAGACAATAAATAATTGTTTGGAAAGTTGGGCGTCCCTTCCCCCCCAAAAAAGTGTTTTCTAACATATTCTCAATATCTGCCTAAACGTTCCAAATATTATTTGCAGAATTTGTTAGCCACCAGCCTCCACGGCTGGTGAACCCTCGCCAGCAATAGGAGAAGAAGTCAGGGTTCGATCTTGCGGTAGCACAAAGGATGTTGATCCAGTATCGTGAGAAAAAAAATGGAAATTATGTTAATAGCTAGCCTAGTAGCAAAGGCCTGAAACTAAAAATGGCAATGGGAACCGCAACATGCTTACAATACGCCCTCAACAAATATCGCAATCTTGCAGGCTTTGGTCATTCGTGGGCTGAGTTTAGTTTAGTTATTCACCAATCTAGCCATAGTTTTTCAACTCTGAAATGTTTATGCTATGGAAGATCTTGTGGCGATGGTTGAAGAATGTCAAAGACAAATTCTAGCCCAGTCAGAAGGCACAGTAAATACATACATCGCATAACTGATTTATTCCAGTCTACTTTAAATGGACTGAAATTAATGAAGCTAGGCTTTCGGATTAATTTTGGGCATACAGTATCGGAGAAAATCTGGCAGTGAATGAGTAGGCGAATAAGTTGTTCACCCACTGTCTGCCCCTAACCATTCTGTAACTTTCTAGATGCTTGATTAGGCCATCCTTAAAAATTGACGAATAACTCTTTACTGGTTGGAATGCCAGAGATCACGACGAACGAAGCTTAATTAATGAACTTTATTGTCGTTCCACGAATAACCGTGGAATCCTCACAATGGTGTTTGGCCTAACCCAAGGCATAATAACCATTGATATCATTTGAGACTGTTAGTGATGAGGCTGCGGTTGTTACTGTAATGGATGGGAAATACCGATGTATTTCGTGAGCTAATGTGAACGACTGACTGCGCTAAGGCTCCGCTTTCATGGATAAGGAGTAACTTGAATCGTCTTTGTTTATGCGAGATTTAATTCTGCCTTGACGAGCCTTAATATAAGGCTTTGAGTAGTAGGCAAAAGATCCCTTTTTGTCGCAATGATGGGGGGGGCTCACTCCATCGTTTGATTAGCTGAAATAAAATTTAAACTTAGAAATTATTTATGTACATATTTGATACAAATGTCATACAACTTGCATTTCCTTTGTGGGTGACGCATAATCGACTTCAAGGTTCGCTTATCTTCCGATATGAGGGAATGAGCTCATAAACAATGGAAGATAGTCCAAGTTAAATGCAAGCTGTTGTGGTGACGCATATACATGCAACAGTTAATAAGTGCTTCTGACAAATAACCAATGGTGAATAGTTATTCATTTAATATTTACATAATAGTTAAAATCTGGCATTTGTATTTCTCATCATTGATACAACAGGGCCCAGGTGCACTAGATTCAAATTGAAGTAAATCCTTTTATGCACCTGCAAAAGATACTGTCTGAAGGACTCTCAGACTGCATCTTCACTTTAAAATTTAAAAGTTTGTTTAGAAATAAAGCAATTGTTGAAATATAAACATTCTATTATTAGTTAATTGCAGAAAAACATGCAAATAAAGCTTTCGATTAATAAAACAATTCACAAATTTTATTTATTATTAACATTATGTTTTGTATCCAGTGAGGCACAACGTGCACGCCGCAAGCTGATGTTTAATCACTTTTGTGATCCATAATATTAACTGGGTACTTAAATCTAAAAAATATTTCACAATTCTACTGTTATTATATTTCAATTGAACTTAAATTCAGTAACTGTCTTTGGAATATACATTAGTTTTGTTTAAAAATTGCTTGAGTAAGTAAAATTTATCAAGGATATTTATTTAAAAAAAAATTACTGATTTAATCATATGTGTTCTTATTGTGATAATATGCACATGAATATGAGTGCGTGTTTAGCTCGAATTTGGTTTTGAATAATATGCTACAATCATTAAATTAACTCTTCTATCTGTACCTTAAGTATTGACAATGTTAGTTCATTATTATTATTATTTGTTGGGAAGGGACTAAAACCTAAGTCATTTAAAACCTCCAAGAGCTGAAGTAAATAAAAAAAGAAAGTCGTTTTGAAATGTCCGTTTTCTCTAACAAAAGTTGAACGCATTGGGCTATGGAGTATTGACTTATCTGCCATATTCAATTGACCTGTCGCAATCGACGACAACACATCTCGAAAAGCGTAAACGCTTCACATCCACCAAAAAGTGTGCAAAAATGTTTTTCAAGAGTTCGTCAAATCCTAAGATATGAATTTTTATGCTACAGGAATAAACAAACTTCAGAGCATCAGAGACATTTTCCATGATAGCCTCCTTCTTTTTGTGGTCATCGACCGGTTACGGGCGTTCGCCCATCTTTAGGATGGAATTTGGTCTGTGCAAGTCTATGTTATCACACTGTTTGACAAACGCATCCTGAAGATGGGCAAACGCCCGAAACCGGTCGATGACCACACAAAATGAAGCAGGCTACCACGGAAAATGTCTCTGATGCTTTCCAGCTCTGCGGAACCAAACACCACAACAAATAAACAAACTTATTTCTCGTTGGCAAAAATGTTTTGATTATATAATTGATTCCTATTTAGATCAATAAATAAATATGTTTCAACCTAATTTTAATGATTTAAAATTCATGGTCCGAAACCACAAAAATACTTTTGCACCAACCCTATATGAAGAGAAGAGAGGCGGCTAATTGAGTCAACTTATCTATTTCGTCTTTATCCGAGATTTGCATATGACCTGATAAAAGCAATACAGCAACGCAGTTCATAAATCTCAGCTTGGATCATAGTCCATTCGTCTAAAGGCATCATCAAGTGATCTCCTCTTCTTTCTCAAAATCCTTTATTCCATTCTAGTGCCCTAAGAGAATCAAATGATGGACTCAGATTAACCCTTCCTAGAAGATAACCTAATAACGTATACGAAGGAATACCTAGGTGTTTTTGAAACATCTTGCGATAATCTAACGGATCTTGTCTCAAAGCATTGTTAGCATACTGGAGTCGCATTCTGTTTTTATAACCAATGAATTATCCAAAACACATCCTGTGTTTAATCCACGAAGTTCTACTCGAAATGCATTTTTTGCTAAGGGCTTATTCTTCCTATCAAATGGATACCTTACACCTTATTTCTTTATCTCTTCAGCAAATTTCTTAGAATCTAACAGAAAGCTAAGATGACCTCTCTGTCGATTTACCTACATTGTATGCGTATTGGTTTGGATGGAGTGATTGTTCCTAAAGAAATCAGATCCAGAAGAAATCAATCCTTACACTATCATCCCAATCTTCCCAATGTTTTTTAAGAAGTAAAATCATAAGACTATAATAGGCCTTATATACTGGTACGTTAGTTCCATATATAACTTCTACAGGCTGTTAGTCTTGACAGATGTCAATGTAAAATGGTGTCTTATATAAATCTTTTATTATTTATAACTTTATTTGGCTAGAATCCTAATAAAAAAATTATATAAAATAACATTCCATACGGACCTATACGAAATAAAACTTGTGCATCATTACAAATTACTACGAGTATTAAATAAAAAATACTTCCTTTTACTAGGAGTAAGAGAAAGTAAAAAACAAAAATTCTTATTAGTAAGTAGGACTGTCTTTCTCACCGGCATACTCTCCAGTTGATTTAATGCAATATCTTGCCTCAAATATATGATCACAACTTGTTGGTGCTACTCTAGAACCTTCTCTTTCATTGATCATCACATCCGTACAATCAGTATCGTTTGGTGCAAAACACTGGTAGCAGTAGAGAGCATTCACTGACAATATTTTGTTAAATATTAAAGATCACAAGAAAAAAAAACGTGTTAGTCAAGCAAAAAAAGAAACAAACACATAATATAGGTTATATGTTAGCATAGATTTTAATTTTAATATAAAATAAATATTTACAATATTGTCCCTGGGTGTGGATCTCCATAAAAATATCCTGTTAAATAGAAAAATATATATATTTATTTACAACCCAAGTGTAATATTAATTTTTTTGGTGAAAAAAAAAAAAATTATTTTTAAATTGCAGCAATCCTGTTTTATTTTTGTTAAAAAAGCGACCTTCAACCAAAAAGCAATGAAATTTTCATTTCAATTGGTTAATAAAAATTAGATATAACCACTTATGTGATCTTGCCTTCAAATCGGCCGGTATGTTTGATACAATAAGCTGCACCGTATACTTCATCACACGGTGTTGGCTGTATATCAATATCATCGCCTAAGAATTCCTGGCATTGAAATGGATCCTGTAGATCTGTACTATTGCACTGGTAACACGATATACATGCCACTGTAAACCATATTACCATGTTGAGCTATATTTTTAGTAATATAAATAAAATTAAGAAAAAAATCGGCAATTTTCTAAACAATATTTTTTGAATTTTTATTTTTTGCAAATAATATAATTAATCAACCCAGGTTTGGTAAGCTACCCGAGCGCATTGTATAGTTTTTTTTGTAAACTGTACCTAATATCATATGTTATGCTTAATATGTTTTATTTTTGCACTTTGCTTTTACTACATATTCTATACTTTCTTTCGAAAGCAATCATATTAATGTCTTATCACTTTTTGGTCTACCTAATTCGATGTCTTATCACTTTCCTGCCTACCTACTTCCTTAAAATAAAAAAAAAAATGATGCATCTAGATCATCCACCTTTAAGTTCTTTTACATTTCTAATCAAAAGAACATCTTCCCAAGCCTGTATTTTCTTGAAATCATAATTCATTAAATTGAAATTAAACTTAAACAAAAATAATCACTACTCAAAAATATAGTTCATACATACTACATACTTCAAATTCTTGCTAGGCTTCTTGTGAATGCCTCATATATATATTTTAAATTACTTGCCAAAATAGTAATATACACAAATTTTATGAAAATATCTGTAACTTTTTAATGCCTTGAAATCTTCAAAATATTTTGTTATATATATCTTCTTACAAAACATAATTTGTATTCCGTACCACTATTACAGAAATGATAAGAAAGATTGATCTGGGGAACTCTTCTGGCCCAGTAAGGACGGAAGAGATCTAACATGGCTGCATGTTTGAACGAAATCAGATCCATATGCTAAAATAGGTTTCCTTAAGGGCTTTATAGATTCAGCGGATTCTGAAGAAGCTGCAGATTTTGTGGGATGATAGAAGATTCTCCAAGAAGACCTCCCCCTCCCTGACGGACTGTTACGCTAAGATCCAAAGAATGTTTAGGAGCCTAGATTGGAGAAGGAACAAGCAATATTACTTAGAGAAATAAACTTGGACGGAATGTTTGAGGTTGAGAATGCTCACTTCCAGAGAGACACAATAGATCTGTAATGAAACCAAGTTCCAGCAAATTCACCACATAAAAACTAGACTTAATAGTTCAAGTACCGAGTCCCAGGCGTGTACACCATGCGTCAACTACGCATTTACACCCTCTACAGGTATTGGCGAATGGGTTTCATTAGCCAATCTCTCACCTACAAGCTGTCTCTAGCGATAGGAGAGAAATTGGACAAAAGCCAACCATCTGGGGTTTAACAGTCACCAGATCACCAAGCTAGCATAGTAGCTTTCTAGTTAATTCACTTTCAAGCGACTCTCTACAGCCAAAGCAAACCATTCTACATTTATCGCGCAACCAAAAATTACTCTTCCCTCAGTCATTCTATTTTGCTTTCATTATTTTTTTTAAATATGTTAAAATAAAACTGTGACCGTGTTTGTACATATGTTTTCATTTCAATATTCACCATCACATCCTAAGTGCTATCTCCCCGCCAAAAGTACATACATACTTATTCGCAAATCACTCTTTTTTAAAAATAACTTTCTTTATATTCAGAATATCTTAAAACTTTTATTTCAATTAAAAGCCAAATTTAAAACTCTGACACGAACGCAATAATTCCTGTAGAGGAAATACATAATAATGAAATAATTGCATCAGCAATATGAAGCTGAGAGCACTTATATTTAAAGTACTTGTTTTTCAGTTAACAATATCTCCTGATCAGCAGTTTATATACTTCTACACAGTGTTTATACAGGAACTACGACACTAGAGTGCTGCACTCTATCCACGTTTCGCCGAAATTAAAAGCTGAATAAGTAAATCCTGAGAGCCTTTATTTCACCATTCACACATTGAAATAATTAATATTAATTATGATAATTAAATTTAAGGTATTGTATTATAAAAGTGATTGATAAATTCTAATCTAGATAAACACTGGCTGACACACTTACAGGGTTGGGCTAAAAGACGCACAGTTTTATATAAATCAAATAATAATTAAAATAACCCAAATACTTTTTTTCAAAATCAATTTTATTATTTTAGGATAATTCGAAAACAGATTTGGGTAAGTTGTTCCATCACATTTAAGCATAATATCTGAAGATCCCTTTTTAGTAAATATGTGATGGGTCCGCAATGCTGAATAAAATCCGGTATTTTATCCGTCGTAGTATGTATATTCATTTTGATCCTAACCGGTTTCGGATTTTCATGCACCATCGTCAGAGCAAATTCACCATGTTCGTGTAGAGAGTTCACTTCAACGAAATGTTTCTGTTAGACTCACACTTGGTTGTATATATGTGGGGTGGTTATAAGGTTATGTTACTAGGTGTGTATGTTTAATGACAAAATGGAATTATTATAAATTATGATTAGACATTAGAAAATAGTGTATAATAAATAGCATGTTTTGAAGAATACTTTATAACTAAATTTTAATAGTGTTGTTAAGTATGCTGAGTGTTTTATCAAGCCATTTCTAACTTATGCCCCCCTATAATAGTTATAAAGCATGCTATTTATTATACACTAATTTCTAATGTCATAATCATAATTTATAATAATTCCATTTTGTCATTAAATACACACACGAGTGAAATAGAAACATTACGTTGAAGTGAACTCTGTACACGAACTTAGTGAATCTGCTCTGACGATGGATGAAAATCCGAAACAGGTCAGGAACCAAATGAATATACATGCTACAGCAGATAAAATACCACATTGATTTTAGTACTTTTTGTCGAAAATATCCTTACA
This sequence comes from Triatoma infestans, assembly GCA_011037195.1. Taxonomy (NCBI): domain Eukaryota; kingdom Metazoa; phylum Arthropoda; class Insecta; order Hemiptera; family Reduviidae; genus Triatoma; species Triatoma infestans. Next base: position 42,099 of record JAAEAF010014412.1, on the reverse strand, counting down.
CAATTCTTCTAATCTAGGGAAAAATATTTACTTTATAAAAATGAAGGCATGGCGCAAAAAAAAAGAAAAAAGAAGATTGTAGTCTGGTAGAGAGTATTTCAAATTTAACCTCATTAATTTTCTAGAATTAGATGTGGGAAATTCCAGTATTGTCCTGCTGCAAGCTAAGCTTTACCTCAATATCATTTATGCGTCTCTAGCCTATTTAAGATTGTAATCGTTCCAAGTTTCGATATTGAATTTTCACCGGAAATATCCGTTTTGAGGCCCCCTGAGTGCAAAGAGGTGGTTTTTAGCAAATTGTGTGTGTGTTATGTACGTGAACAGCATAGCTCAAAAACGAAAAACCATAAAAAGTTGAAACTTGATATTCCGTTTAGCTATCACCATGGGATCTCACAGTACGTTATCTATCAAAATTCCTCAACCGGAAGTACCACTTTACACTTCTTCTTTTTTTCTACTTTTTTGCAATTTTCTCAAAAATCGCTTCGACAATTTTCTTCAAACTTGGTATATCAAGTACACATACAAAGAGCTACCACTTTTATTTGAAACATTTCTCCGAGAAATTTCACTTAAGGGCACTTTTGGGGGAGAGGTATGGTCAGGTTTCATCTAAAGTGTGCTATTTCAGTTTATTATACAATACTGTCATCTAAATAATGTTAATTAGAAATAAATGTGTTGTTGAAATTCCGAGTTTGAAAACAAAAAATCGGATGACCAGAAGTGCGGCTTACTTTACCACTTTTACTAAATAATTTTTTTCACTTTTTCGCGATTTTCTCAAAAATGGATCCGACAATTTTCTGGAAACTTCTTATACAAACTACTCATACAAAGATCTACCACTTTTATTTGAAACATTTCTCTGGGAAAATTCATTTAAGGGCACTTTTAGTGGAGGGGTGGGTTTAAATTTTTCTCAGAAGTGTTATCACAGTTGATTATACAATTCTATCATCCAAACAAACTTAATTAGAAATAAATAGATGGCCAAAATTCGGAGTTTCAAGAAAATTATTTAACTGAATATGCGCTTTTACTTAACAGTTTTTTTTCAGTTTTCGACGAATTTCATTAAATTTGGTGCACAAAGTATAAAATTTTTCAATTATAATTTGGAGAACTGAAGTAAGAGAAAGTTGTGTGAGTGTTTCACAACCAGTATTTTTTTTGGGTGGAATTTTCACAAAAACGGTTACAAAATTTCTTTTAACTTAGGATGCTAAATAGCACAGATTTATCACTTTTATAAGAAAGTCATTTTTCTGGGAAAAATTGATTTTGATATAGTTTTTGCGAAATATCTAGATTTTTTTAATGCTATTAGGATTAGTTATAGGCGCTATCTTCTGGACTAGGTTCCAGGATTATGGGCTATTTATAGTTAACCACCAGCGCTTTATTTACGCTAAAGAAATAAATTAAAATCTCAATAAAAATTCCAAATTTTCTAGAAAGTGCAATTAACTGCAATATAGAAAAGAGTCGCATAAGTGCTGCATAACAGATTTTTTTTTTATTAAATGGTTTTTGCTTCTTAATACTTTACGTTAAAAGAAAAGATAAATAAAAATACAGTTATACAATATTTATGATGTTTTGAATAACAAAATCTTTAACATAGTAAATCTTAAATTGTAGCGCAGTACAATAATTTTACTTGTGTTAAGTAGAGTGAAGTGAGAAGCTTGACTGAATGTACTAGAACTTCAGTGAAATGCAAATTTAGTAATGTATACATTGGCAGGTAGATAGCTATAGCAAAGCAAACCGGCTTTACATAGAACTTTGTTTCATGTATCTACTAACATCTTACTGTGTTGTACACTACTACTGTATTCAGTATAGTAATGAAACAAATAAAAATTGAAACTGATGATAACAACAATATAGTGTCAAAAAATAAAATATTATTTCAGATATTTGAGGATTATATTAAATATTCTTCACATTGTTGCTGGTATTAATTGACGGACACTGTTCATCATGAAATGTTTTTTTTTTTTTTTACTACATTGAAGCATTACAAGCTTATTGTAGGGAGTTGGCTTACAAAATTTAATGATAAAAGTAAATACATTTTTAATATAATAAAATAAAAGCAATAACGGCAAAAATTTTAGATCATCTTGACAACCATTGCAAAACAATTAGCCTTTAATTTTAAATAGATTATTATAACAGCATTAAGATTTAGTTTATAATCGGCATTTACCTTACTTAACAGTTTATATTATTCATTAATCATGGATGAACGCAACATTAATGCATTTATAATAAAGTTATATATCTTAAAACAATCAAATTTCGACTGAACTGACAATAAATTATATAGATGTTCTTCTTTGCTAATAGTAGATAGAGTAGATAACTGAGGTAAATATTTTATTCTTATACAGTCATAAATCGGACAAGTAATAAATCAATGAAATAAGTCTTCATTTTCATAAAGATTACAAAGAGTGCAAAGCAGGTTAGGTTTTATTGCTTCATAAACAATTTTTATAGAAAAATTACTGCAAGTTCTGATTTGAAATATTATGCTGGTAACATGGAATGATAGAGAAAATAGTAAATAATTTTGAACAGCCGAAGTAATTAAGGAAATATTTTTATAATAAATACTGTAATTTTAGACGAGTACAACCTGGCTACATCAGAATTGTATCGTAGGTAGACAAAATTATATTCAAATTTTTACGAATTACATAAGGATCCTGGCTTTCCCACAGATTATTGTAACCAACACTTATAAAAAATTCCTTTATTTGAGTTACCCAATTAAACTTAATATTATTAGATGGTGAAGAGTCGAGAACTAATAGCCTATCATAAACAAATATGTGGTAGTCTGGAACGGTCCATTTCCAGTATTTTACACAACCACTTTACAGCAAGCTTAAAAACAGTTCATCATCATGAAATGTTATTTCAACATTCACAAGTGATTAATTTTTAATAACTTTTTTTTTATTGGTCGAATTTGGCAGCGTTTACAAGCTCCTACCCTAATTATATCCCAATAAAATAATTTGCTTTGTTAGTATGAGGAATTATGCTTCCTTAGCAGCAAACTAGTGGTCTATTCAGATAACTTAGAGAATATTGTATTGTATGTAATAATAAATTATTCATTGTAATCGGAACTACAGCGCTGGGAAATATTCGATGCTTTTTTATTGCCGAGATAGTCAACTTCATTTTATGGTCATTGACCGTTTGTCAATCAGGTTTTCGACCATCTTCAGGTTGATTTAATTATACAGTATGATGTCATGGATATGTATAAAGCAAAACAGTTTAAAAAAAACTGATTATTTTAAACTGATTATTATTATTATTATTATTATTATTATTATTTGTGTGTGGGGAGGGACAAAACCCTACGCTATCCAGAGCCCCATATAGCTACCCCGAGAAAAACAACAACAAACCCGGTCTAGAATAAATATCCAGACCCGAGTCTAATCCATCTAAGATTCATCACAGTCCGAACAAATCGGGACAATAACCTTAAGGGGAAATTAGCTTAAAACTCTTCCACAGACATCCTGTTTCGACCAAAGTTCCTGAACCTAATTTCCTCACAACCCAGGCAATCTGTCTAATAAGATGGATGGATGTTTCCTCTACTGTCTCAAAGACACTACAAAATGGATCCGGCATAAGTCCCATTACGGAGAGATGTCTCCTTAAACCTCAATGTCCAGTAAGGGATCCAATCAGATGCCTGAGAGTGCTCCGTGAAAGGCCCAGCAACGCCTCACTAATAAATAGCCCTGCCCGGACCCCCGATGAACATCTTGGACTGCCGACAATCAACTGTGCTCATCCATAAGGATGAATGTTGTGAAGCTGTCCATGACAGGAAGCCTGACAGACATGTGCCAGAAGATACGCCAACAGCAGGCTCGGGACCAATGAAAGGGAGAGAGGCGCTTAATTTGGCAAACCTATCCACCTCCTCATTCCCAAAAATTCCCATATGACCTGGTACCCAGGACTAGAAGGACATCCTTCAGAAAAGAAAGATCTAATTAAACTGATTACTTTCTGTACAAATCTATGTCATCACAGGATTCATCAAGACACGAATGCACGAAAATGATCATAAAATGATTATGCACGCGGCTATCAAAGGAAATAAAATTTTGATGTAAAAATATGAAAAGAAAACTGAAGAAAAGAAAATGAAAAGAAAAACTTTTCAGTAAGAACGCACTTCCGGTTTACTAATTTTCATGAAACTTGGAATTTTGGCATTCTAATCATTTCCAATTAATTTTGTTTATATGGTAGGATTGTATAATCAACTAAGATAGAACTTTAGAGAAAAACATAATTCCACCCCTCCTCCAAGAAACCCCCCTTAAATATCCGGAGAAATATTTCAAATAAAAGTTATGTAGCTCCTTTATAATGTGTAGTTCATACGCTTAGTTTAAATGAAAATCGTTGGAGACGTTTTAGAGAAAATAGAATAACTGAAAAATACTTGGCAGTAAAAACGCACTTCCGTTCAACCGTTTTTCTTAAAATTCGAAATTTCAGTAACATATTCAATTCTAATTAATATTATTTAGATGATAACACTGTATAATAAACTGAAAAAGCACTTTAGAAAATACTATAATCCCACCCCGCCACCCCAAAAGTAACCTTAAATGAATTTTCCCCGAGAAATGTTTCAAATAAAAGTTGTAGCTCTTTGTATATGTAGTTGATATATCAAGTTTAAGGGAAATCGTTGGAGCCATTTTCGAGAAAATCACAAAAAACTGATAAACATACAATAAAGTGGCACTTCCGGTTGAACGATTTTTACGAAAAACTTATTCTCAGGTTTCTTGGTAGCATTTTAATAAAATATTAAGTTTTTGATCATTCTGAGCTAAAAAAAAAACAACAAAAAAACAAACAAAAAACACTTGTTTGAACTCAGGAAGACCTCAAAATAGGGATATTTCCGGTGAAAACTCAAAATCGAAAATTTGCCACAATTACTACAATACTTCCGTTTGGCAACTGAAGGAGCATTTGTTCGAAGGTTTCGGTCAAAAAAATTGTCTATTTTTTAGCGATTTTTTTGTTTGTTTGTTATTTTATTTGAAATATTTCAATAAATAAATAAAAAAACGCAGAAAGGGTTGCCCCCCCCCCCAAAGATGCATTTGCAACTTTGTATTCTTTCTTCCATATAATATTATAGATATATATATATATATATATATATATATTATATATATATATATATATATATATATATACATACGTATGTGAAGAAAATCGGTCAACTAAAAGTACGAATTTATTCAAAATAATTTTTCAGTTCTCAGGGAGAATTTTTCCTAAAAAATAGCTTCAAGATTTTCATCAACTTGGTATAACTTATTGTAAACATACCTACATAAATCTTTTACTTTTAATTTCAATATTTTGTTTGGGAAACAATTCTGATAGAGGCGCGTCTTCATAACGTGCAATTAATTAATTATATTATATCGATTATATAATTAATTATATCGAAATAAATTACATTTTAAATCCTCGTGCATTTGATGGATTTGATGGTTCAAATCATAGTTTAAAACTGTTAGTTAATGACGGCTATAAATATCAGTCATGCAGTTATTGTTTTCTTTATTAGTACAGAAGTTATATAAATATGTTTACCGATGGAATATTTTATCTACTGATGTAGAACTGATTTAACCTTAAAAGCAATTATATGGAACATGGTAGTGTAATTAGGTTAGGTTACATTAGCGAATAGAATTGTTACCATAAAACCTCTCTTATCGATATATAACTGAAATATATGATGTTTTAATTGAAATATATAATGGCGGATATTCGGGTGGGGGGCACCAACTAAAATTTTACACACAACTAACTGCCGGACACACCAAGGAGAGTTGAAATTTTACGTTTTCCTTTATAAAACAAAATCAGTATCAACAATACTCGTATACTCGTTACTATACTCGTAACTGGATGGAACTATACTTGGAGTACAAATTTTTAGTGAAAAATATATTAAACCGAATTGTGAGAATTGTAGTAAGGAAAAATGTTTGCGTAAATGTTTCACACCATATTTTTATTATAGTAATCCGGGAAAAAATAGCTGAATCGTTTATGACATAATAGTCTCGTATTTATATAAATAATAAATAATTTGAAACTGAGTACTACAAATTTATTTTTAATTGACGATTTTACTGAGAAATTTGTTTTGGGATGACAGTAAAAGGGTTTGCCAGGACACCATGCAAGTAAAACTATTACTAACTAACACCCTTAACGAATATGAGATTATCTCCAGCTATCTGCACGCCACACTAGTCTCAGAGCTCTTAGTCTAAATACAATAAATTTAAATTAAAATGATATATCCTTGGATTATATTATTTATAGGCTTAGTTGACACCTAAGGTCACAACTAATAAACACGATTTTCTTTTACTCCTTTTTAATACAATTATACGTATTTATATAAAAATAGACAATTTTTACTTTCTCTTATTCGGAAGTATTGTAATCGTGTCAAATTTTCGATATTGAATTTTCAAAGGGCCATCTATTTATTTCTAATTAATTTTGTTTGGATGATAGAATTGTATAATCAACTGTGATAGCACTTTACAGAAAAACATAACCCCCCATCCCTTCCCTAAAATGAATTTTCTCAGAGAATGTTTTTAATAAAAGTTCTAGATCTTTGTATGTTTAGTTGATATACTAAGTTTGAAGAAAATCGTCGGAGTCATTTTTGAAAAAATTGCAAAAAAGTAAAAAAAAAAAACAACGAGTAAAGTGGTACTTCCGGTTGAGGAATTTTGACAGATAACGTACTGTAAGATCCCATGATGATACCTAAACGGAATATCAAGTTTCAACTTTCTACGGTTTTTCGTTTTTCGAGCTATGCTGTTCACACACACACACACACAAACACGCATACAGACCATTTGCTAAATACCACTTTTTTGGTCTCAGAGGACCTCAAAACAGATATTTCCGGCGATATCGAAAATTTGACACGATTACAATACTTCCTCTTACTAGGAGTAAGAGAAAGTAAAAAAAAAACTGGATGATGCGGTTTTCGAGGAAATCACGAAAGATTTAAAAAAAAAAAAAAAAAAAAAAAAAGAACATTCGGTAAAGTCGCAATTCTACATGATGGTTTTTGCCCGAAATCTTCGTGTCTTAATTTGGTGGTTGCGTCTAAACGGTACACCAAGTTTCGGAGCTTCCTGCGCCTTATTCGTTTTTGACGTATTCTGTCAAAACACACATCTTTTACTAGGTGTAAGAGAAAGTAAACAGAATTCCATGTGAAACACTTTACATGACTTACTCATATTGCAATCAATCCAATTATAAAATTGACATTTTCTTTATGTCTGAATTATTTTTTACATTTGCCCTAAGAAATATATATACTGGGCATATGTACCTACCCAGCAGGCAATAGTTGTATAATTACATTCTAGTCCAGAAGAATGCGCCAACAATAATGAACTAATGTCGCAAAAATTTCAAAATTAATTATTTCCTAAACCCAACCACCAAAATTCTCATTATATTGTAATTTCTCAATTTCAATATATTGTAATTTTTTTGAATAATTTATAAAGACCCTTCTGCTATTGGGATAATTTCATTAAGAAAAAAAGTTCTGAATTACTTCTCACATAGTTGTTTGATTGAATCGTTAAATCTATGTTCCTTAGTATACAAAGCTTAAGTCAATTAAAATGTCGTATGCTAGTATGGGAAAATCGATACATATAAATCGAGTTTCATTTACATAATCAAAAATTTTAAATCGATTTTTTTTTAGCAATTAATAAATGAAACTGGCTGGTATAAAATAATAATGATATAAATAGGTTAACATCCAAATAAATAAACGTGATTATTGGTAAAAATAATGAACCCAATAATTGGTAAATAACCAGATCAATCAATTATTCAAATACAAAGTTCTTCTTCCCCTTGCCACAATTGTAAATTACATGGAAAAAACTTGTAAGGGTTTCAGAACTGATAAAATACCTTCATATCGGTCGATCATCCACAAAAATTAACCTACATCAACGAGAAATTGGTTAACGCTATGACAAAGTGGAAGCGTTAAATTCATTGAATCTATTTTTTTTTTTTTAAATGAAGATTTTTTTATTATGTTTACAAGATTATTTTATTAACCAATATTAAAAAAACAAAAAAAAAATCTGGTGTGAAACACTCACACAACTATCTCTTACTCCTGTTCTCAAAATTATAATTGACAAATGTTATAGTTTGTGTACCAAATTTAACGAAATTCGTCGAAAACTGACAAACCTGTTCAGTAAAAGGGCACTTCCAGTTTACTAATTCTCTTAAAACTCGGAATTTTGGCCATCTATTTATTTCTAGTTAATTTTGTTTGGATGATAGAATTATATACCAAGTTTCAAGAAAATCGTCGGAGCTATTTTTGAGAAAATCGCGAAAAAGTGAAAAAAAATCATTCAGTAAAGAGTTAAAATAAACGCACTTCCGGTTATCCGATTTTTTCAAACTCGAAATTTCAGCCACATATTTAATTCTAATCAACATTATTTAGATGACAGAATTGTTTAATAAACTGACATAGCACTTTAGAAGACAACCTAACCCCACCCCTCCACCAGAAGAAGTGTCCTTAAATGAATTTTCCCGGAGAAATGTTTCAAATAAAAGTTGTAGCTCTTTATATGTAGTTGATATACCAAGTTTAGAGAAAATCGTCGGAGCCATTTTTTTGAGAAAATCGCAAAAACGTAAAAATGGCAACTAGTAAAGTGGTACTTCCGGTTGAGGAATTTTGACAGATAACGCACCGTCAGATCTCATGGTGATACCTAAACGTAATATCAAGTTTCAACTCGCTATGGTTTTTCGATTTGGAGCTATGCTGTTCACATACATACACACAGAAACACGCACGCACACACACACACACCATTTGCGAAAAACCACTTTTTTTGACCTCAGGAGATCTCAAAACGGATATTTCCGGTGAAAACTTGATATTGAAAATTTGACACGATTACAATACTTCCTTTTATAGGTGTAAGAAAAAGTGAAAAAAAAAAAATTCAAAAAAATTGATAAGCATCATTCCTGTGACTTTCATTTCTGCAATTATTAGAATGTTAAATTACATTTTTATTCAAGGGAAGGGATTAGCTCAGTGGACTAGCGCTGGACTAGCAACGCGGAGGTCCCTTAGATTTTTTTTCTTCCTAGAAGCCTCTTACATCTATAACTGTCCGGTTGATGGGCAGTGTTCTGTGAGAACAAAAGAACATTGCTCGGAGGCTGGCAGTGTACTGATAAAGCTCCGATCTTTAGGATAGCTATATGGATCCAGTGGGGCTTTGGATAGCGGAGGGCTTTGACCCTCCCCACAGCCAATAATAATAATAAAAAAAAAAATACATTTTTATTTTCTCTTACTTCTAATTGTAATCGTGATAAATTCTTGAAATTTAATTTTAAGCGGAAATTGCAATTTCCTAATTACGAAAGAAATGCTTTCAACGAATTATGTGTATTATACACTTGTGTAAACAAAATATTTACTACCACCACCAAATCAGATCATGATAGTTACGAGCAAAGTCCATCAACCAGAAATGCGACTTTACTAAATTGTTTTTTTTGTGCGCAATATTTCTTGATTTTCTTGAAAATGGCTTCGACTTTTTTCTTTCACTTACTCCTAGTAAGAGGAAGTATTGTAATCGTGTCAAATTTTCAATATCAAGTTTTCACCGGAAATATCCGTTTTGAGGTCCCCTGAGTCCAAAAAAGTGGTTTTTAGCAAATGGTGTGTGTGTGTGTGTGTCTGTATGTATGTGAACAGCATAGCTCAAAATCGAAAAACCATAGCGAGTTGAAACTTGATATTACGTTTAGGTATCACCATGAGATCTGACGGTGCGTTATCTGTCAAAATTCCTCAACCGGAAGTACTACTTTACTAGTTGCCATTTTTACGTTTTTGCGATTTTCTCAAAAAAAATGGCTCCGACGATTTTCTCTACACTTGGTATATCAACTACATATAAAGAGCTACAACTTTTATTTGAAACATTTCTCCGGGAAAATTCATTTAAGGGCACTTCTTCTGGTGGAGGGGTTAGGTTTTCATCTTAACTGCTATTTCAGTTTATTAGACAATTCTGTCATCTAAATAATGTTAATTAGAATTAAATATGGTGTTGAAATTCTGAGTATAAAAAAATCGGATAACCGGAAGTGCATTTACTTTACCACTTTACTAAATAATTTTTCACTTTTTCGCGATTTTCTCAAAAATGGCTCCGACGGTTTTCTTGAAACTTCCTATATAAACTAACCATGCAAAGCTCTACATCATTTATTTAAAATATTTCTCTGGGAAAATTCACTTAAGGGCACTTTTAGGGGAGGGGTGGGGAACAGCTTCCTCTAAAGTGCTATCATAGTTAATTATACAATTCAATCATCCAAACAAAAATTAATTATAAATAAATAGATGGCCAAAATTCCGAGTTTCAAGAAAATTAGTAAACCGGAAGTGTGCTTTTACTGATTAGTTTTTTCAGTTTTCTTCGAATTTCATTAAATTTGGTATACAAACTATAAAATTTGTCAATTATAATTTTGAGAACTGGAATAAGAGAACGTTGTGTGAGTGTTTCACACCAGATTTTTTTTTTTAAACATCGTATACTAATCTCATACATAAATAAATACTTCTCATTTTTATCTGTAACTTTTAAAAATATATATATATACAAAAAAATGGAATTGTGATAGTTTTAGGAATTCGTGTCATTAAATTTCAAATTATATTTGAGTTGGTCCAATGTTATTAGTGCGTAATCACTTCTCCATCTGTCGCCTGGGTTGGTACTTCTCTTCCTACCAGCTATGTAAGGACAAAGGAGTAAAATCTGAAGTTAAAAACTTCAAAAATTTTTTTTTGTAATTATTATCAGAATAAGAGAAAATCATGTGAGTGTTTCAGTTTTTTTTTTGATATGGTATCAGATAAAAAAAAATGTTGTCACCGGAAATCCAAGATTTAACGTCTTCTGATTATTAAAAATTTGATGAGAAACATACATACGACTTTATGGTAATTTCTCACAATTCTCTGTTTAATGTTCTTAAATTCTCTTAAAAATGGAATTTTAACTAATTGCTTAGTTAATCTTAACATCTATCAGATACAGAGGAGATATTATAGAGAGGTGCGTATTATTCTCAATAATGGGTGTACAAAGGCGTGTGAGCCTTAGCCAATCTGGCACAAAATACTACACGTCCTATCCCTATTTTGTGTAAATGACCGGCTACCCAAGCGTGTCCAGTCAATAACCCCACCACGACCTCTCAGTAGTATCCTACTCAGGGAGAGGAAGATACTTCAAGTCCCCTTGTCTTATGCTTTTTATAAATCCTTAAGCCTGGAAATACCTTTCCAGTGGTTCTCCAGTTCCCTATGCCGCCATTGTTTAGACTTTCCTGTTGTGAAATTGCTTGGTGACAACTACTGTTGACTGGGGGCCACAAAACGGTAGTGAGGATCTCATTTTAGCCAATTCGTCCGCCCTCAAATTGCCGTCCATACCCGCATGTCCGGGTACCCACAAGAGCTCCACTATGCTTCTCTGAGCAAGGCCATTAAATCTTCTCCTACACTCACCCATTAACTTAGAGTTCAACACCCGCTTATTCAAAGTCTTTACTGCAGCTTGACTATCAGAAAATATTCTCACCTGTCTAACCACTCCCAGCCAATCATTCATCATAAAGCAGCGTTCAATGACACCACCCTAAAGCCATAGATCTTCCTTTGTTCAGCCATGATCTTGCTCCAGACTGACCAGTTTTTTTATTCCGCTTGGAACAACAGGGAAATAGCAAATAATGCCATTGCTTTCCACCATTAGCAATTTTAGAGTATCCTACCCCAACTTTTAATGCTGATCTTATAATCTCACTCGAACCCCCATTTCTTACTCGTCTCATCCATTTTGGAGAGAAGAAATTGGTTCGCTTGCCTCATAATCTTAGCATGACATCCCTTAAAAGTTCTTATTCACTCTCCTTTGCAAGTCATCCTGAGATGAACCGCAAGGGGTATCTGTTGCATGCAGTTACTTGGGGAGTAGCGACCCTACGGGTTACCACAGCTCAGTACTCCATGCACTTCATCAGAACAGTAGTCAATACACTTAAAAGTACATACACTCTACACTTTACCGACAAGGACAAACACAGTACACAAACTAGGGTCTCCGTCCCTAGTTAATTGGCGAAAACCAAGGAAGAAGGAGGGATTAGCTCAGTGGTAGCGCGTTGGACTAGCAACGCGGAGGTCCCGGGTTCGAATCTAGCATGCTGCCCTTAGAATTTTTTCTTCTTAGGAGCCTCTACAATTCACTGTCCGGTGAAGGGCAGTGCTGTCTGTAACTAGAGAACGCTGTTTGGAGGCCGACTGTGCATTGGAGAAGGCTTGGGGGCACAATAGATTTTTCAGGTCGCAGTGCAATAATCCCCTACAACAATCTACAATCTCCCCTACAAGTGATTGTTGTAGAGGTTCCAATGCTAATAAGTACTTCCAACACCGATGTCTGTGTTGTCCTAATCGCACCCCGTTATGGCCAAACAAACCATGCGGGTATCCTGACATTTCACCCTATCTGTTCTCCGGGGCGAGTGCTTATGTCTTAAGGGCTTCTCTCCAGAACATCCCTAAAACTAATTTGTCTTGCAAAATGATTCAGATAAAAATAATAAGTTTATTTATGTATAATAGTGGAAGACCATGTTTAAGGAAAATTTGGAGTCGTATTAGATAAAATCGCGGAAAACTGAAGAATGTATTCATGTAAAGTTTCACTATCGATATATTTATTTAAAAATATTTAATTGTCCTCCATATTATATAGTTAACAGAACAGTACGGTATTTTGAAATGCAATTTTAAAGGAGCCTAAGAACCTACCTAATAAATTTTCTCGGATAAATATTTCAAATAAAAAAAATATAAGAATAGATTATATGTGGCTAGTAAATGAAATCTGAAGAAAATCGATGGAGCTGTTATCGAGAAAATTGCAAAAGCTGAAACAAACAACGCAGTAAAGTTGCATTTTAGTTCGACGGATTTAGACAAAAATCTTCGCAGCAGATTCCACGATGGTATCTAATTAGAATATAGTCTTTAAACTTAGTATATCAACTATATTATATACTGAGTGCTACAACTTCTATTATTTCCGTGAACATTCATTTAAGATAGATTTTTGGGGAGGATTGGAATTTTGTTTCTTGAATTAATGTACTACTTTAATTAACTGTATGATATAATATTAATCAGAATTAAATATATTGCCAAAATTCCGAGCTTGATGAAAATCGGTTGACCGGAAATGCGTTATTACTGAACAATTTTCTACAATTTTCTCTATGAAAACAGAGAAAGTAGTTGATATACTAGACAGGTTTCATTAAACTTAGTATACTTACTTCGCACTGACTACTTATCACTTTTGTATGAAACCTTTTACGAGTAAATTCATTTAATGAGGTTTGGATGGTGGTAGAGAGAGGTTATGTTTACCTCCAAAAAAAAAAGTCGTTTTATAGTCTCCTATTCATGTAAATAAGAAAGCAACTAAACATCGAGTAAGTCGTTGTACGTGTAGGGAATTAATTGCTATGTAAATTGTCGTAGGAGTGTTTCACACTAGTTTATTTTTCTCGACAATGGTTCCAATAATAATTACCTTTACATATTGTATAGTAAATAGGCTTAATTTATTTTAATTGAAATATTTTTCGGGAACTGACTTTAAGTGCTTCTGGAGGAATTTGGGCGTTAAAACTTTTCGTTTCTGAAGAAACGTCGTTTATCAGGAAAGCGACTTCAACGATTTTTTTGAACTTAATAAATGCCAACTTCATTTGTTAGGTTACCTTTTTTTTTTTGCGGGAAACGTGATTTTTAGTGATTTTTGTAATGTTGCGAAGTTAGGCTTACACTAAAAATGTCATTAAATATAGTAGGGCTATGATTCAACTATTCATAAAAGTCAAAAAGCATTAAGATAAAATGTCTACTTTAAAAAAAGTGTGTTAATTTGAATTTTTTTGAATTCAAAGATTGTGTGGGAATATTTACATTTGCTGCAATTTAGGAACCAATTGAAGAGACAAAGAACCGTTTGATTTCATGTTTATAATGAACAACAAACAATTACTTATTTTTGAACTAAAATGTGAAAATATACTGACAAGAATTGAAAAAAAAAAATCCAGACTGCTCTAATTTGTGAATAGCGTAAATTGCGTTACTTAATTAGATTTCACTTTAAACTAATTAATATTTTAAATTAGCCAGGCACAATGTTTAAAGAGAAAATTAATTATTTTATTAAAATACAGCCAGCTATCTTTCTCCGCATAAATTTATTCATATTTTCGTCTAAATTAAACCAACTGAGTATCACTCATTAAATATTTACCAATTATTAATGTATATTTTAAATTAATAAAAGAAATGGGCGTAACTTGCCAACTTTTTTTTTCTAACAATCAGGTTTAATACATACCATATCTAAGATATCCTAACAGTAATAGAATGGAAGATAATGATATATTCATATTTCTTGTGATGATAATGCAAAATAAAAAATTTACACTTAAAATTTATTGAAATTAATATGATGTACACAACTGACTCACTAGCCCCACGTTTTACACTAGACTGACTAAAACTAAAAGTAGTGGGAGAGTAACACTGTATCCCATGGTGACGTTTACAACAACAGGTAGAAAAATACCATCATCGGATTGCTTTAACTGCCATCTAACGGCTTTAATATTGTTTATTTATAAAAGCAATTTGCTGTATTCATTATTTTTAATAAGAAACCTGGCAGTTCAGTGAACAAAAAAAAAATCTGCTTTGAAACACTCACACAACTTTCTCTTACTCCAGTTCTCAAAATTATAAGTGACAAATTTGATAGTTAGTGTATCAAATTTAATGAAATCCATCGAAAACTGAAAAAACTGTTCACTAAAAGCGCACTTCCGGTGGTGTACTTTCTGGAAACTCGGAATTTCAGCCATTTATTTATTTTTAATTAATTTTGTTTGGATGATAGAATTGTATCTTTGTATTTGCAGCTGTTATATCAAGTTTGAAGAAAATCATTGGAGCTAATTTTGAGAAACTAGTAAAATGGTACTTCCATTAGAGGAATTTTGACAGATAACCTACTGTCGGATCCCATTGTGATACCTAAACAAAAATATCAACTTTGAACTTTCTACGGTTTATCGTTTTGGAGCTATGCTGTTCATATATATAGACACACACAGACTAATTTGTAAAAACCACTTTTTTTGGATTCGGGGGGACCTCAAAACGTTTATTTCCGTTAAAAACTCCATATTGAAAATTTGAACGATTACAATACTTCCTCTTACTAGCAGTAAGAGAAAATAATAAAAATGATATTCTATTAAAATAGTTAGTATATGAAGTTTAAAACAAAGTCTGAAGGAAAATAGCAGAAAATGGAAAAAAAAAAACTGTCAATAAAGACCTGCCAATCATTGACTGAAATTGACATTGATTGGAAGACTGAAATTGTCTTGCCAATCATTTAATTCTTCATAACACTATAATATATGATTGAGTCGAATAATCCATTGAATAGCACTTTAAAGAAAAGCATGACTTCACCTGTCCTCCGGAAATCTCCTGGAATAAGGTATCAAATTATAGTTTTATCTCTTTTTATAGGTTTAGTTTAGATGATATATTACGTTAATTAAATAGTTGGAATGTTTTTTGGGAAAATCGCAAGAAAATTGAAAAATTCATTCGTAAAGTGATATTACCGGTTGATCGATTTTCGTCAAAACGTCATTGCCATGTTCCCTGTTACCACTTAAATAAGTTTACTCCACAGAATACACTGCTAAAATTGCAAGATTGTAAAAAGTCTGTTAAATCCAATTGCAATTTATTATAATTTTATTTAAAGATTAATACAAAATTATAATGAAACTACAGATTCTCAGTAATAAAAATAAAATAAGTAAGCAATAGATAAATTTATTCAATTTAAGAGAAATAAGATCAAACAAAAATATTCAAACTAAAACATTACTGGATATGTGGATGGCTCTGCAGCAATGCTAAATAAACATCTGGTATTTTATCCGTCGTAACATACATATAGGAATATATACCTGACCGGTATCGGATTTTCATCCATCGTCAAAGCAAATTCACCAAGTTCGTGTAACGAGTTCACTTCAACCCAATCTTTCTGTCACAATATATATATAAATTCACCTCCGATTTTATATATATTTTATAGGAGGAATCTGAGGCCCAATTATGCCTACTCTCCAAATATGGCAAGCATAAGCGGTTAGAGATTACAATGCAAATGGGCGAAATTCTTCCCCGTATACTCCTTTTCCTCCTGGTACCGTACCTACCCTTTCGGGTTTACCGGTCACCTGTTGCAAGCAACGGGATCGTTTAACAAGAAGGGGATGTCACACCATGGAAAGACTTTTAGTGCAATGCCCAACCATAGCAGAAGTGCCGAAGCACTCCTCCGCTTGACCCATTTAAGGGCAGGTTGAGATACCCTCAACCAGCGCACAGAGTGATCCCACATCGTGGTCACACTCCACTACCAGAAGCTAGAGAAGGCACTCTCTAGGAGGCTCTGGTGAACCGTGCACGCCCAGCAAATGCGCTTCCAGCAACGGACTGGCTCCGGGGTTAATTTTATATTGCGAGTCTCCTCCCGCTCAACTCGTGACCTCGGACATTGGAGTTATTGGTTAAACCACGGCCACTACGAATCCTACCTCAATTGCTTGCGCAAAAAAGGAAAGTAGCTTGCGCCCGTAGTTCAGTATTTCAACTCTAACGAGCTGGCGTGACTAATCGCACTCCCGATGGATCTAATGTCCAACTACAGATTCCTCTCTATTGCCTCAAGCACAGGGGTTTCAGTAACCCAGGTAACTTGCAGTCAACCCTGCAAGGGGAAACGATCAGGATGGATTGGGGGAGGGAATCCCCAACATGGAGAGTCAGAGGCTTCGCCACAAGCCTACGCCAAAATGTCTCTAGTTGTTGAAGTAAAAGTGACACAACTAGATTTTACTTTCCACACAAGGACTCATACATATCTTATTAGAAGATACGCCTTGTCCAGTGCAGGGTCTCCCTTTTAGTCGCTTCCTACGACAGGCAAAGATGTATGAGATATTAAATTATTAAATTTTTTTTTTTTTTTAATTCTGCCCCGGGACCTACTCGGGGAAATTGGGCAAACAATAACTAAACAATTTCTCCTCTCGAAATTGGGATAATCGAAAATCATTTACCAAAATGGAGAAAACGAATTTCAATGGACGTTCCGCCAAGAAATGAAACAGATCCTCTCTTGCATATTACATAGACATAGAGGGACATATCTCATGTATGAGTTCTTCTCCATCCAAGGGGTTTAATTAAGAAGAAAAAAATCCGCTTAGGATCTGAGTAATCACCTAATGTTTCTAAAAATTTGAGCTAATTAAAAAAAAAAAAATGACCTGAGTTATTTGTCCAAATTAGGCCCAAGAGAAATTTTCTTTAAATTTGGAATGTTACCTGCGTATACACATAAACTCCTATTTTTATTTGAAATAATTTATTGAAAAATTCATTCAAGAGGGATCTGATTATATATAGCCCCAATTGCTCAAGAAATCTTAAAATCAATTCCCCTAAAAGTTTTTAAATCAAAAATGTAATTTCTTTAAATATGATAAATTAAATAACCAATTTTCAGAGCTGTTATTAAAAAAAAATAATAATAATTTAAGATACCAAAATGGAATATCAAATTTGGTCTAGTAGGGAACGATTCTTTTTTTTTTAATTATGCAATTCATTAGAGATTAATTTCTTAAAACATCAAATTTATGCCCAACACCTCACAGCATTCTTCAAAATCTAACATAATCGCAACATTTTTATTTAAAAAGAAGGGATGTGTTTACATGACTACTACTAGATGCCAGTAACTATAAGAATATTGTGACTTCAGGATTCAAATATAAGATAGTCTGAATATCTTGAATAACATAGAAATATGAGTTATGCTAACTTATATTCAAGTTTGAAATCTAACATTTGCATTCTTATGAATCTGATCACTTCAACTATCTTTGTAAGCTACTGCTTTCTGGTGGCATTTTATGTAAGTTTCAACAACTGCTCACCTCTAGGGGAACATTTTGCAACTATTATTTTGTAATTATGAATTAAAAAAAAAAAATCAGATTAAATCAAATTGTTGCCCGTTAGAAGTGATCAGGTGTGTCTGATTGTTTGGCTTATCGACCAGGAAGTTATTAATTATTCGGTTATGACTATAGTTTGTAGTTATTATAGTTACTATTAGACATAAGTGAAGATGTTATAACAAGTTTTCCAAACTTCTCTTACTTTAAGAGAGCCCCTGAAGATGGCAAACAATGTTTGCCAAAACGTCGTGTTATGTTTTTTTTTTTTGGAAACTTCCTGTTCGATAAGCCAACAATTAGACACACCTGAACAAAATCAGATTAACTTTTATGTTAACTATTATTTATTTTCATCTTTTTTGATGTTAATGTGCAGAATATTAATTGGATTATTAAAATTATAATAATCTTATTATTGAATTCTTGAAAAGAGTATTTATTTATTTTTCTGATAGGTTTAATGTTGTTTATGTAATGCACATTAGTACAGCATTCCATCTTTCACTAACTCGGGTTCAACGCTTTCTCGCATACACAACACTCGCTTGGAAATACAAATTAAATAATGGAATAAAAATTGTTTCCATACTGAAGACCTATATATTTAAAATCCTGGAAGTGGGACTAGCCACTTCTTAAGAAATGTTGGCGTCCTTGAGATGTATTCCAGCCTGACAACAAGATGAACTCTTCTAGTGGCACTCCCAGGCACTCACACTATATCTAAGTCACCATCGTGTTCCATTAAGTATCTGAAAATGAGAAAACTGATAGACGGTAGAACATGTCATTTCATACAGTACATTGTTACAGCGCAACCCACACTGACCTGCAAACTGTTTCAACAAGAGATAAACATCATTAAAAAATAGAAATAGATTATCGTCACTATCTTTCAGATTATTGAAGATGTATTGCTTCTGAGAGGATGAGCCTTACAAATGACGAAGTAATAGAAATAAAGCCATATAAAATGAGAGCAATATCGGTCGACAACCACCTGCCGAGAATCCGTTATACTAACGAGCTCAGGATTGGTTATGCACGTGTAAAACATAGGCATTTATTGGTGGGTGGAAGGAGACCCATTTTGCAGGAAGAGTTGTGGTACACTTCCTGGAATAGTGCTTAGGCTCTGTGGCAGGTTTGTAATATCCGTTATTTTGAAAGAGAATTCAAATATGTCACGGTGTTATTTGCTTTTTTTATGACTATAAATTTATTTAATAAGATTTAGGTTAAAGTAGGTTTTATTAAAATGGTGAGTGGTATGATTGAGTATCTCAATACTCGAATGAATTCACTAAGGATGAATACATTTATTAAGTGAATATCTTTTTCATTTAAGCGTGAATGTGAGTTTTGTTATGAACATATTTAGGATAGAATTACAGCAAGGAACCTGTTCAGAATTCTTCACGCCCAATTCTTATCTACTAGTTAGTTAATTCCTGTTTTCTTCTGAGGATGATGGAATATTTTATAAAAGTACTTCCCTCATCAGAAGCAAAGAGTTCTCATAGCGAAAGTTGGATATATAAAAGGAAAATAGGCAAAGTGGGGGTAAAACTGTGGCGAAGCAAGGAGTGGCGATAATTCTATCAACTAAGAATCATATTATTAGGAATATTATCCATAATCCAAATCCACTGAGACTTAAACAAAAAATCTATTGTTTTTTGGGGGGAGGGGAGGGGAGGGGTTTAATGTTTTTATTTAGAGTACGAGTAGAATAGGTAGTGTCTGAGTGATTGTGGACAGATGAGCGAGATTTGATAGGGCTAAATTCAAGTAGTTGCACATCCTAGCTACATCTGTGAATTGTATTGGTGTTGGCCTCTCAATGAAAGTATTGTTCGTGATGTTAGGCTGGGATATCACTTGCAGGGACTGAAAGATTATTGAAGAAGTGGTTAGTCCATTTTTATCCCTACGGAGATATATGTAGTTTTTTTTTAGATTGTTATAGGGGATTATTGCATTGCGACCTGGAAGATTTATTGTGCCCCACGGAGCCTTCTCAGTGCACAGCCGGCCTCCTAACAGTGTTCTCTAGATACAGACAACACTGTTTATCACCGGAGAGTGAACTGTAGAGGCTACTAGGAAGGAAAAATCTAAGAGCAGCACGCTGGATTAGAACCTGGGACCTCTGCGTTGCTAGTCCAGCGCGCTACAACTCAGCTAATTCCTTCCTTCTCCCTTGGCTTACGCCAATTAATTAGGGACGGAGACCTAAGTTAGTGTACTATGTTTGTCCTTGTCTGTAAAGGGTAGAGTGTATGTATTTAAATGTATTGTGTACTGACGAAGTGTATGGAGTACTGAGTTGTGGTACTGCCAATATTTCCAAGTAACTTGTTATTAAATTCTTCTTTAATAGTTCGTTACTTTTTTCTCCTACTGAATCATTTACTTTTTAGGTTATCATGACGTGTGAAAATCTCAATCGTACTTACAGTTCCATTAAGTTACTGTCCATGGTTGGAATATACAATTTCTTTTTATGATATCAGTGGAGATGTTCTTGTTTAAAAAAAAAAAATACTGAAAGAAATGATTAATTGAAATTGAAATAAATATTCTTTATTCAAACAAAAGTCTTGTTTTCTAAAATTATTGCAATGAAAATAAGTAACATTTTTCAATTGTTTAAATTATCGATAATACATAGTTATATAATACAACTTTTTTTTCGTTAATGATTCTGTTAAATATTTGTTTCAACAGGGTTACTTGGGATTCCCAAGTTTTTAGAAATTATTTAGGTTATGGGTTTTTACTTTTTACATTGCAATAACATGTAGAAATGTTTATTTTAGAGTTTTTTTTACAAAAAAACTAATTCTGCTTCTAAAATGGATTTTCAATCATCCCAATGGGGATAACTTAGGAAGTTTAAATAAAGAAATAATACAACTGAAATTATATATATTTTCGTAAAAAATCTGAAACAATTACATGATTTTCTATTACTGCAATTATTATAGCTATAACTGATTAATTCCCTTTATACCTACTGGATTTTTTTATACTAAACGTATGGTTACCTTAACTTTACCCAACAATATTGTCCGTGGGACTGCACATTTTACATGTTGGCTTTTAACAGAGAGTACTTACATTGTAGTCTACATTGAATACCGGTTAATCGATTTATTTCAAACATGGAATTACTAGCATAGTGAGAGAACCGTACATTGTTACTGAAGTGACACATTAGATGAAAGCTAACATTATTGCTTCACAGAACTCAAAATAAAAAAAAAAAAAGGCTGAAACACTCACACGACTTTCTCTATAATTCCAATTAATATAATTTAATTGACAAATTTTTCTATAAAATCGCAATGTTTACAATGTTTAATAATTACGCTAGCCATAAAAACGAAAGGTTATAGAGGTTATACTTTTATACTTGAGCGGGTTTGTGTAGAGTGCCCTTTGTCAAAAAAACAACAAAGCTTGTTCAGTTTAAAATTGAATGTAACTGACGGATTTCCAAAATAAAAAATAACAAAACATTCAATTTATGATTCCGATACTGCTTCCATTAAAAGTCACAAATGGAAAGTAATAAATATTTAACTAAAATTCTTATCATTAATAATAGAACATACAATTGAAATATCGTAAAGAATAACGGAATAATTCAACCGTTATATCTCGAATAAAACTTAAGATATACATATAATAAAGGTGCTAAATCATTGTAGTTGAGTTTCTTCGTCTATATATGGTATATAGCAGTCATAGGAGTTTTGATTAAGCATATTACTTTGAAGTGAAACTTTATTAAGTTCATTATAGCTATTTTCATTACTTTCTCTTACTCTCCTATTAAGGGGAAGTGTTACGATTATGTCATTTTCGAACTTGAGTTTTCACCGGAAATACATGTTTTGAGGACCCCTGAGTACGAAAAAATGTTTTTAGCGAATGGGGTC
Source organism: Triatoma infestans (assembly GCA_011037195.1). Classification (NCBI taxonomy): domain Eukaryota; kingdom Metazoa; phylum Arthropoda; class Insecta; order Hemiptera; family Reduviidae; genus Triatoma; species Triatoma infestans. The sequence continues at coordinate 19,771 of JAAEAF010014412.1, read as the reverse complement.
TATGAATATTTATGGTTACCATAGGTCCATCATAAAAAAAAAAGAGACTTCTTATAAAAAGTGGACATTTCCTATCCATAAAATTAATGCATTTTACAAATACTTTTAAACATGTTTTTTTTTTCATTTATTTATTTGAAATTTATAACTGTAAAAGCAATGCTCCTACAACTAGTAAATATGATAACAAGTGTACGTGTGGGAGTTATCACCCATTGGTGACTCTCCTTATGACTTTTATTTACTGACCTCCCACGTCGAGGAAGTCGCGCGGCCAGCGCCGCTTCAGACGTCGAGAGGTGATGAATTAGAGGAATAGGATGTTCAGAGAGGCGAGAATGAAACTTTTTATAGCGAGCTGGAATTAAATCTGTAATGAAAGTTATATTGAGATCATTGTGGATAGTTTTGTTGGAGACATAGTATGGAGCATTAGTTATGCGGCGAAGAATTTTTGATTGAAGTGATTTTGAAGACGGTAGATGTTGGAATGTTTGCCTGACCCCCATAGATCGAGTCCGTAAGTCCAGATCGGATAGAGTAATGCGTTATATATAAGTACTTTGTTGTTCAATGTCAGTTTTGATCGTCTGTCAGTCAAGCAGTCGGTCTAGTAGGTAAAATCGTTTCTTCATTTCTTGTCGTTTGAGTATTGTTTATGGATTCCAAGTCAGAAGCTTATCCAAATGTCAATTCCCAGATAACGTACAGTGTCCGCGCAAGGGAGTGCGGTATAGTTTAATTAAATTCACTGGAGAACTGGTGGCACAACGAAGAGTGAATGTAATTTGTTGGCATTTCTGGTCATTTACTTTCATTTTCCACTTCACAAACCATTGTTGGAGAACATGTTTTTAAATATGAAACATACTTTGCCGGTAACATAATATACTATATCACTTTACTAAAAGCTTAATCTGATGCAAAATTCAAACCAATATCTAAAAGAACTTAACACCAAAACCACTAAGCCCAGCAATATAGAAAAGCAAATGACTAAAAAGAACTTAAACAGCCGGATGTAGAGGGTTCGTTCCATGCAGCAGATAACTAGTTTTGCCAACTAAACAAAATTAATAAGACAAAGATCGATTAATCGAAGTTATGTTACAAGAGCCCGGACTAGCCTTTTTAAAAAAAGAGTTTTATTAGAAATTACAACAATAATAATAATAATAATAATAACTGCCCAATTGCTTATATATGAACTTAGATGTGAACTGGCTGGTGGTGAATTGAGAACTGACTGCCTGCTGGTCGGTGGCTGTATTTATATGAAAGCAGCCTTTGCTGACTCGGCACTGGTACTTTTCCGAGAGATGTGTCATAACTCCTCCCTCCTTAAGTTTGGAGCTCCTGCGACAACTGGCATGGAAGTCCAGGGTAGATTTGTAGTGGTGTAGGTCTTAGCTGGTCTCCTTCTGTCGATCCTGGTTTAGCCTTCTTTCTGAGGACATAGAAAACATACAGGAGGTGAGACAGTAGTAGGAGTACTGGGAGGATGATAAGGTAATAGAGGTGTGTCGTGCCACTGGGTACGTCCTCTAGCAGCTCCAGTGGTTCCATCTGTAAATTGATCCTGTGGAGGTCTTCGAAGGATATATTTCTGTTGGTGTGTGAGAATACTTGTGCAGTGATTGTGACGCTCCTTGAGTCTTTGTATATTGGTATTGCTTTGCTGTCCAGTAGACTCTCACCTTGGTTTAGTTTTATTAGGCTAGTATTAGTTAAGAACATGGTGTCGTTGTGGCGGTCCTTGTTTATTACTATTCTGTTGGTTCTGAAAGTTAGGAAGTGGTCTATGAGGTTGATATACTTAATGAACGGCGCGCTTGACGTGTATATTGTCTTGCATGCTGAGAGGTTGATGTTGGATATGATCTGGCGAATACAGTCGTCCTGGATGATGGTCTTGTTGCGGCAATATATATCACCGTTGATGTCTTCACAGGTGGCTGTAAATAACTCATCTTGGAGGCGTAGGATCAAAGGAGGATGGACATGAATGGTCATAAGGTGTTGTCTTTTTCTACAGGGTAGGATAAGAGGAAGTACATTTCGAAGGAAGAGGTTTTTAGGGGAACGCTAATGAAGTAGTAGATACTCCAGGTTTTTATTGAGCAGTGTACCCTGCTTAACTGCCAGAGTGCCTCGATGTCTGCTGTTATGAACGTGATATTGTGGGACTGTTGTAATGACTCGAGATCTTTAAGAGAGAATATACTAGAATGTATGCTGTTTAACCTACAGAATTCCAGAGAGTTTTCCACGTCGTCAATCTTGTTGGCAAGGAGGATCAAGTTAAAGAAGATAGAATTAAATTGTTGATTTAGTTCCACTTGGCTGATTATAGGGTTGGAGAAGAAGGTAGTCATTTTGTCATTGTTAGTCCGTATAATTTGTATGTCGTGATTGAATTCTTCGATTACTTTTTTGTTTATTGCCATCTGGCTTTTTAGGTTGTTTTGGAGGTGAAAACTGTTACGTTCGATCGTGTTTATAATTTTGTCGTACCTTTCTTGTCGTCACTGTCCATGTTTCCGGTTAGCCAGGATATGGCCTTACCTAGGCCGTTAATTAGTCCGCGTTTAGGCCGAGATTTATTAACTGTCAAATGGTCGAGTTTGTTACGAAGATAGTGATAATATTTAAAGAGTGATTTTATCTGTGCTGTCCGGTTGTGCTGATAGGTAGTGCCAATAATGTGATAAACTTTATCTAATTCCATATCTATTAGTTGTACGTCAGTAACGTGTATAAAAGTATAATATTTATCTATGACGTAAATTGGATTATGCGTCACTGGCAGAATTCCCGGGCCCAGACTCAGATCTGTTATCTGTAAACAGGGCAGATCTGTTATCTGTTATCTGTACGCAGAGCAGTTGCAGTATGCGTATTATTGCCGTTAGTATGTGGGATGCGTGATTCATCGTTCTTATCTGTAACAGGAAGAGTTTGTTGTGTAAATTTTCTAGGTCTTTTTAATAGATTAGGATGTACTTTAAAAGATTTCCTTTGTACTGTAGCTAGTTTAGTTTCCCTAGAATAATTTCCTCTTTTGAATTTGGGTTTAGCTTTTCCGTATTGCTTATCCCTAATAAATATTTCTCCCTCTGGTATTTCGATTTTTTCCCTAGTTTTGTTTAGTTTGTCTGTACGGGTCTCTTTTTCTTTATCAATTTTTTCTTTTATTACGCGAGCTATTAACTCCTTGTCATCATGATATTCTTTGACTCGTTGTTCTAGAATTAGGTCTTCTGCGTATGTATTGGGCTGTATCCCGAAAGTAATTTCATTAGGTGTCATAGTCAAGTTAGAGTTTATAGAGTTGTTGTAAGCTATTAACGCTAGTCTTAGAGTTTTGTATATGGGGCAATTCTTTTGTCTGTTTACTATGTTCATAATCTCTATGAGGGTTGAGTGTGCTCGGTTTATCAGTCCGTTGGAGTCTGAGTGGTTAGGGGTCGTGAATTGAGTTTCTATGTTATTGTATTTTAAGAAATTCTCTACCAGTCCATTTTTAAATTCCGTACCATTGTCAAATTGAATCGTTTTGGGGCATGGGAATATGCTGAGGTAGTTTTCTAGTGAATTGACAATTTCATTTGCGGATGCCGTTTTGATTAGATAACCATACAGTTTTCTTGAAAAACAGTCTATCATAGTGAAAATTTGCTTTCCGTCGTAGTGTAGTATGTCTCCCTGTAGTCTCTCGAAAGGTTTGGAAGGAGTGGGGGTGATTTCGTAAACTTGTCTAATTGGTCTGCGTTCGTACTTAACTTCCTTACAGAGGGAACAGTTGTTTATTACTTTTGTTATCTGTTCTAGCATTTTTGGCCAGTAGTAGCGTTTAGTTAGGGATCTGTATACTTCGTGTATCCACGGTGTGCAGTTTTACCAACGTGATAATTTTGAATAGTTTCTTCTTGTTCCGCGGGGTCGGTTATGTCTAGTCTTTTTGTATAGTAGCGTTTAATTTTGACTGTTGGGAATTTGTCTTTTATTATGTCGGACAGGTGGGCAAAGATTTGGTCATATATCTGTTCGTCAAGGGAGTCTTCGATAGGAGGGGAACACAGGACGCCGTACGTATGATTTGGTTGTAAGTATTCTAGGCAGTATTCGTCTATGTCGTTAGAGTATGGGTACCTGGTGTACCAATTGTAACGCGTTTTATTAAAAGGTCTGTTGATCGGAATTTTCGTCTCGGGGTTGCCTCTAGTTAGAATAATTTGGAATTTTTCCACGTTAATGCAGCGGGTTCTGTCGTCAATTACTTTAATTTGGCTGTTAGAGGATTCTTGAGAGTGTTGGGTTTGTAGGCTTTCGTTATCGTCTCCGGCGTTAATGTTTTCGTTTTCGGCGGTAGTGTTTCCGTTGTCGTCTTCGGCGTTAATGTTAAGGGCTCTGGCTAAGTCTTCTAGGACGTCGTCGCTATTTTCAGGTGAAGGGGCAGAAAGGAATTCAGTTAGGACTTCTTCTGGGTTTGGAGAGGCGGTTTCTAGGGCGTTAAGGTGTTGTTCCTCTGGTGGGTTTCGCGATAGTGCGTCTGCTACTACGTTAGTCTTTCCTTGGACGTACTTAACGTCAAAGTCGAAGTCGGCTAGTTGTAATTTCCAGCGGATAAGTTTAGAGTTGGGTTCTTTTAGATTATGTAGCCACTGTAGAGGTTTGTGGTCCGTCTGTATGATAAATTTACGTCCGTATATGTAAGGTCTGAAATGTTTGCACGCCCAAACGATAGCTAATAATTCTTTCTCTATTGTAGAGTAATTCTCTTCTTGTTTGTTTAATGTGCGGGAGGCAAAGGATATGGGGAGGTCTTTTCCGTCAATGTTTTGTGATAGGACGGCTCCTATCGCGTAGTTGGAGGCGTCTGTTGTAAGGGTGAAAGGTTTATTGAAGTTAGGCAATTGTAGGATAGGGCTGTTCTGTAGGAGGGATTTTAGGGTGTCAACGGCTTGTATGTAACTATCGTCAATTACTATGTCCTTGTCTTTTCTTAGTGAGAGAGTCAGGGGTCTTGCTATTTTGGCGTAGTTCTTAATCATTTTACGGTAGTAGCCGGTGAGTCCAAGAAATTGTTTGATTTGTTTCTGCGTCTTGGGAAGTGGAAATTTAGCGATGGCGTCTAGTTTGGCCGGGTTAGGTTGTATACCCTTGTCAGAGATGATGTGTCCTAGGAAGAGAAGTTCGCGTTTGAAGAATTCCGTCTTGTCAAGTTGAATTTTTAGATTGTGTTGTCTGAGTTTGTCAAAGACCGTCTTAAGGTGCTTTATATGTTCGTCTAAGCTGTCCGAAAAGATAATGATGTCGTCCATGTATACTAGTACGTTAGGGATCCTAGAAAAGAGGGAATTTACGGCCCTTTGGAATGTGGGAGGCGCATTCTTAAGCCCGAAAGGCATGCGCAGGAATTCGTAATGTCCACTTTCCGTCGAGAATGCTGTCTTGGGGACTGATTCGGGGTCCATTTCGATTTGATGGAACCCTGAAGCCAAGTCGATTGCTGAGAAGTATGTCGCGCGTCCTATTTTACCGAATAAGTCTTCAATATTCGGAAGGGGGAATTTGTCTTCGATTGTCTTGTTGTTAAGTTTGCGATAGTCTATGACCATTCTTATTTTCTTTTTACCGGAAGCGTCTGGTTTCTTTGGTACTACCCAGATTGGGCTGTTGTAAGGGGAATTCGAGTGCTGTATTATTTTATTCTCTAGTAGTTTGTCCACTTCAACCTGTACGTCTTTCCGATATATTTCCGGGTATCTGTAATTTCGCGTGTATACGGGGTTTTCGTCAGTCGTTCGAATTTTATGTTTCAGTAAGTCCGTGCAGCTTAGTTTGTCATGCTCTCTTTTGATTATTTGGGGGTAGTCCTTTATTAGTTTTATTACTTTATCTTTTTCCTCTGAGTTCATGTGCTCAGTTCTTATTAGTTTAGGAATTTCGTTTTTTATTTCTCTTAACCTACGTTCGTCGGACATTTCGGGACAATTGGTCATTACTACGTCCGGTATGCTTAAACTAATTTCCTGCGGTTCGTCGACATCCATAGGTTCAGGGCAAATGGCCATGACTTCTTTGGATTCAACTTCGCACAAGATTTTATTATTCTTAACACTATAGAGGCCTTCTTTAATTGTGACCTTATCATTTAATTTTATGTTCTCGTTAATTAATCCGTTTTTTAACTCTTTATTTTTTATCGGAAGTTCTATAAAATTAACTCCCTGTTCTAATTTTATTTCGTTTAGTTTATTTTCCGGGATGTCGAGTGTAAATTTTAAGGGGATCGTACCCTGAGGGTAAGAAAGGATATTTTTGTTTAAGTCTATGCTCATTCCTAGCGCTTGCATAGTTTTGTGTCCTAGTAAAATGTCATATTTGTCTGAAAAGGGGAATAGGTGGAATTTAGTGTCTAACTTTACGTGAAAAGTATCTTGTATATTGAGGGTGCAAGATTGTTCTCCCTTCTTTTTACCTGCGGGTGTCGTTATTATGAATGGGTCGTTAGATAGTGTTACGTCAGTCGGGACAACGCTAGGATTTATGTAGTTCTCGGCTGATCCGGTGTCAACGAGCCATTTCCGTCCGTGTCTGTCTTCGAAGTGCGGGAGAGATTTGTCTACTAAATTTAAATTGTATTCGGGGGGCCTTCTTGGCTCCCGTGGCCAATGTCTAAAAAATGATCAAATTTTTCAGTGATTTTTTCAAGAGAATTTTCTAGTCGGGAAATCCTGTCATCGTATGTTTTGTCGGGTTCCGAATAATTTTCCTGCTGACAGTGAGTCAGTTCATGCGGTGAGATGTAATCTTTGAACCTGGGTCTGCCCGCGGTACGCATAGACACCGTGTTTTGCGAGAAGTAACCAGGGGGTAGTCTGGGTCGATTGAAGGGGTGTTCAGGATTGTTTGGGTGATTCGGATGGTAGGATTGTCCGACGTTCGGTCGTTGAGGTTGGGACTGATAACGAGAGGTCTGGGGTGTAGGCTCTATAGGTTTGGGATTATATTCGATTGGTTTGTACTGGTAGCTAGGGGCTTGAGCCATGGGGACGCGTGGTGCGAAGTGTTGTGGGCTTGGTCTGTAAGTGTATGGTTGTCTGTAAGGTTGTTGGTATTGGTTTACTGGTTTGGTTTTCGAAATGGTTGGTTGGGCCTTTTGGAAGAATTTAGGTTAGCTACGATAAAAGAACATTTGTTATAAATTATGCTCCGTACTTCGTCTAGAGTGTTGGGGTCGAATATCATGATATGGTTGCTTAATGTCGGAGGCAAGCATTTGTAGACATGAAAGATTATTTCTTTGTCTACTCTTGTTATTATTTGTTTTAGTGTGTCTGCTGTGAGTCCGTCCAGTTAAAGTCTAATATAAACCAAATTGCGCAGTTCCTGTATCCTATTGACGAAGTCAATGGGAGACTCTCTAGCATGCATTTTCGTTTGGAAAATTTCATCTTTTAATATCTCGTAAGACCTCGAGTCGGCAAAACTTTCTCTTAAGTGTTTTAATAAATTTAGTAAGTGGTCCACACTGTTAGAGAGAAGGATATTTCTAGCGGGCCCTACCAATTTACTTTTTACTTTTAATAAATAGAATGTTATGGTTGTAGTCCCTTTCGACTATATTTTCTGCGCAGACAGTAGCGAAAGCACTCTCAACAATCTCGCAGAAGAACGCTAGCTCGGAAGGGTTTCCGTCAAAGTAGGGGATGTGGTCATAGTCTTCTTTGGAGATTTTGTAATTTATTTGGGCCATTTCAGGGATAGTTTCTTTGGGGAGTACTAATTTGGACGGTTTAATGATAGATGAGCTACTTACAACCTTAGTTCGCTGCTGTTGATTCGCCAGCTTGCCTTTCTTCTTACTTCTGAGGATGGTCCTGGTTCCTGTAGGTGGGGGTGCTGCGAATTAGCCACTGATGTGGGAGCTTCAAGTCTTCTTCGAGACAAATGGTCGCAAGTGAGACAAGTGGTCGCACTAGACTTAAGCCTTCGCAGTCCCTGTTCGCGGGCGCCAGTTATGTTACAAGAGCCCGGACTAGCCTTTTTAAAAAAAGAGTTTTATTAGAAATTACAACAATAATAATAATAATAATAATAATAACTGCCCAATTGCTTATATATGAACTTAGATGTGAACTGGCTGGTGGTGAATTGAGAACTGACTGCCTGCTGGTCGGTGGCTGTATTTATATGAAAGCAGCCTTTGCTGACTCGGCACTGGTACTTTTCCGAGAGATGTGTCATAACTTCGATATTAGCGCCAATGCAGGTGTGGCTACAGCAGCAATAATGCATTTTCATGATTTGGTTTAGCGTGACAGACTTCCTTGTTTAAAATCCTGCAATTTTTTTTCTTTGGAGGCAAAACAAGAGGACTTTTTTTACAAAATCCTTCCGGACACTTTTTTTTACCTCGAAAAGAGGGCGTATAGAAACCCTTGTATACATACATAAATGAAGAAAAGATCTCAATAACGAAAAGTCGTATGACGCTCAAATTTGATATTCCCGCCAGGTAATTACTACCGCATCTGCCACTAAGACTGTAGGTAAAAAAACCATCAACTGAAAGCATGACTTTACTCAATGATTGCAGCCAATGTAACTAGGCTGATTACGAGGAGCTCTCTTTGGCGCTAGTCAGTAGTTCAGTAACTTCTTGGTAGAATTCCCTACATTTACACTGCATGGAAAAACCACCAGTTAATTTCAATAAAAACAAAACTATTACTGCTTTTGGAAAAATTATTAATTTAAAAAAAATTGTTAATTAAATTGTTTTAATTGTGGTAAGAGAAATGGTCTAAGTTTGTATATTAACGCAGCCAGTGGTGCCATCTAGGAGAGGAAGTAGGAACCTCAAGTTCTCTTAGTGGCCGCTAGGAAGCGCTGGCGACGCGCTCTAGTAATTTCTGGAAGGATTGAGAAGATTCTAGAAGATTCTCCACCGGTATAAATACTGGGACCGCAGAGAGTTGAGAGAGTTTTTCAGTTACTCTATTTACAAACGAAGTGTACGTTTGTGGAAAATGTATAAAAAACTGTGAAGTAATTATTATTAAGTGTTGTATTTTGTAATTTATTGTGTATAACAATAAATAAGTGTTTTCTTTATTGAAGTTTAGAGTATTTTATCTATACGAACCCACTTAAAACTAGTTGCAGTAGCTAGTTTAGAGGGAAAAACGTTACAGTATGTGCACATATTTAGTGTTTTTAAGCTCACTATTCGGACACTTATGATGGAGTTACAAAGAACAAGTATTGCAGGGAAGACTTGGTAGAGCTGGCTTGAGGAAAAGGTGCCATCTAATCTCCCCAAGAAAAACTTTGTGACCATGTTTAGAATAATTACTGGGCATGACTATCTAAGGAACAGGATAGGGAGTGTCCCAAACGTTATATTTGCCAATTCAAATAACACAGTATATTATCGTACACACATCTGTCCATTATTAATTAGTAATTTATAGTTAAAATTGAATGTTTAATTTTTAATTTTATTACATTAGATTTAAAATTATTGAGTAATAATTTTATAGATACCTGTTTTTTAAAACTTGCAATAATTACTAAACACACTTCATATAATTGAATCTCAATTTAATAGTAGATATACGATTAATTTATAAGATGAAAGTAAAGAAAGCGAAATTTTTCTAAGAATTACTAATTATAAGGCATTTGAAGTTGTTAATATAAAAACTTTTTATTTTGAATATTGGATAGAATTTAAAAAAGAAAAGAAACGTTTTCTTAATTATTTCATGTAATCATAAAAAACAACTTGTTATATATTTGACTTTTACTTACTGTTATAAGAGAAAGGATCGCGTGACAAACTTTTGAAACTGAGTTCATTTTCAGTAATGTATGTTCCTCACGTCCATGACAAAAATGTTTTTAGCGATTAATCTGACTCTGTGTGTATGTGTATGTTTTGTGAGTGAACAAAATTCCTCACAAATGAAAATCACTGCAAGTTCAAACTTTATATTCCCCCTTTAGGAATCACCATTAGATTCGAAACCATTAAGGTTTCGGTTCACATTCGTCAATCGGAAGGAAATGCGGCTTTTCTAAATAAGGAAGTATTGTAATCGTGCCAAAAATTTTCGATATCGAGTGTTCACCGGAAATACAAGTTCTGAGGTCCCCTGAGTCCAAAAAAGTGGTTTTTAGAAAATGGTCTGGGTGTGTGTGAACAGCATAGTTCAAAAATGAAAAAGCGTAGAAAGTTCAAATTTGATATTACGTTTGGATATCACCATGGGATCCCGTCAGTAAGATATCTATTAAAATTTCTCAACCGGAAGTACCATTTTACTGAATGATTTATTTTTTTTTTCACTTTTTTGCAATTTCTTCCAAAATGGCTGTAACGATTTTCTTTAAACTTACATCTTCTTTTTAACATACAAAGTTCTACAATTTATATTTGAAATATTTCTCCGTGAAAAATTCATTTAAGGGCACTTTTGGAGGTGGGATAGGTTTTACTTTCCATTCAAGTGCTATTTCAGTTTATTACACAATTCAATATCATTTAAATAATATTAATTAGAATTAAATATATTGTTGAAATTCCGAGTTTGAAAGAAAAATCAGATGACCGGAAGTGTGTTTTTATTGAACTGTATTTTTCAGTTTTCTACCTACTTTTCTCTAAAACGCCTGCAATATTTTTCTTTAAACTAATTATGTGCATTACACATATAAAGAGTTACTACTTTTATTTGATACTTTTGTCCGGGTAAACTTGTTTAAGGGGGCTTTTGGGGGTGGGGTAGGGTTATGTTTTCCTCTAAAGTGATATCATAGTTTTTTTTTTTAATTTATTTTATTATTTCCACTTTAATAAATACAATTACACAAAGTTTACAAGTAAAATACAAGAATCCTTATATTAAAAAAAACGAAAAATCTATTGGAAATTACTGCTTCCATAAAGGACAGATTCCCGTGCATGAAAGCAGGAGCCCCACTCAACCCACAACACTATGTTTTATGGGACCAAAAAATTATATAGGCATATACACTGTATGTACGAAAGCTATGCAATTATAAAAGGTTTTATTTATAAAACATACAACAAATTAAGGTATAAAACATATAACAAAATAGTTTTGTTTTTGTACCTTTTATTTTCCTTATTCATACTAGAACCCCCCCACTCTAGAATACGACCTAACTACCCCCCCCCCCCCCTTGTGGTCACAATCACCGAAACTTCAATCGATGTCAAAGCCAGTAGTTGTCGTTAGGTATCTGGTTAGATGCAATTTAAAATTCCTTTAGCGGCGTTTACACGATCAATAATATTGACAATACTTTAGAGTATTGACAATAATATTGATCGTGTAAAGTGAAAAAAATGTATTGATGGTCGGTATTGACAAGAGTATTGATGATATTCAGATTTTCTATCAATACTGAGAATTGGAGGGGATATCGACAATATTATTGGTCAGTTCAATAGTTTTATCTAACGTTGCAACTAACCTGTACAAAACAAAAGCGATACTATTATAATAGGTTAAAGAATTCTATGTAATGAACATCTCCTATAATATATTAAAGTTGACTGGCCCAATTAATTTAAAATTTCCATTTTAAGAAAACATTTCAGTTTGAACTCTGACAATTGCACTATTAGAAAAATCGTATGAGTGTTTCGCAGTTAATTTAATTTTTGTTTCAAAAAGGGTTTTTATATGCCATGCTGTTTAATATAGAGAGAAAATAGGCTTCTAACTTTCCTTCCGAATGGTAGGCATATTAAATCACTACATGTCTACATGAAAAGTCAATCAAACAATTTTCCTTGTTTATGCCTGATTTTGGTGGAATGTTAGATAAAGATTTAGTATTTTGCCTTCTAAGGTGTTAATAAAAAATAAATGTATCTAAAACATGCAACACAAAATTACCAGAATTATATTATATTTTATTAAATATATCATTAGGATAAATGTTTATTTTCGATGTTTTATAAAGGAATTAATTAAGAGTGAACGATAATGGAAGTAATTTAAATAAGAAACATTAGAGCTGTCCCCCTTGAGTTTTCTATACAATATTAATAAAGTGAGCAGCAGGGTAAAGAGCTAACTATAACCATGGGCCAAAATAATAGCTACGCAAGCTTTAGAACGATTATTCATTTTTTAAAGGTTAAAAAAAAAAAAACTGATGAGTATAAACACGTAAATACACTCTCCTAGTGGCAGAAATAGTAAGTAGTATTGACAATAATATTGATCGTGTAAAGTAATGAAATATTGATAGTGGTTAGTATGAGTATTGATGGAAATATTGTCAATACTGGTATTGACAATAATATTGATCGTGTAAACGCCGCTTTTGATTGAATATGATCCTAAGTTCTTTTGGTAGAGCGTTAAAAAACCGAACTCTCCGAATACAGTAAGAACCGTGCATTAAAACAGTGTTTGAAAAAGGTACAGGAGCCACAAAAACCTTCCTAGATCGAGTGCCAAAGGAATGCTCTACTGGTCCAATCCTTCCTTCTTTCACTACTTGAAGGATAGCCTATCTCATGTATAGATGCTTAACGTTAAGTACGTTTAATCGTGTAAAAAGTGGTTTTGTATGGTCAATTTTTTTTTTTTTTTTTTAAAGACGGTTCGTAAAAAAATTGTCTTTTGAGTTTTAATTAGGGGTTTTAGAGTAGCCTTACAAGCACTACCATAGGCCGCCAAACCGTACAATATAATGGACTGAACAAGAGCAAAATACACAGATCTCAAGACCCGGAGAGTCAGGATGTTTCGGAGTCTCATAAAAATATATATCGATTTCCTTACTCTAGCTGTCAAATTCCTCAAATGAAAGTCCCATTTGAGGTTACTGTATATAAGAACACCTGAGTATCTCACAGCTTCAACTCTTTCTAAATTGCAACATCCGCATTTTTGTCTGAGATAAATTTGATTATACCAATTCTACCAACTAAATAAAAAATTAATTAGAAATAAATGGGTTGCCAAAAAATTCCGAGTTTCAAGAAAATTAATAAACCGGAAATGCATTTTCTACTGAACAGTTTTTGCAAATTTTCTCCATAAAAAACATCGACAAATTTCATTAAATTTTGTTTATATTAATTGTAAAAAATTTGTCAATTACAATTTTTGGGAAAACTGGAGTAAGTGAAAGTTGTGTGAGTGTTTCACACTAGATTTTTTTTGAATCGTGTCAAAATTTTTGAAATTGAGTTTCCACCGGTAATAAGTGTGCTAGGGGTACAACAGAACATTTCAAAAACGAAAAATTACAGGAAGTTCAAACTTGGATATTCCGTTTACATAACACCACCATATTTATCGCCAAGGTTTCCGGCAAAATTCATTAACAGGAAGTACGACTTTACAGATTTTTTTTTTGTTTCGATGTTTTCGTGCCTTTTTTTTTATAGACGTACATGGATAAAATAAATTTTATTTTAAATCGGTTAAAACCTACAGATTAGGTTTTTCAAATCTTTGGAATTTTCTATGAAAACGGTTGCAACGATTTTCTTTGAACTTTGAATGCTGCTGACTGCCCAGATACAATTATATAAATTTTCAGAAAAAAAAAATTATTCTAGAACGGTTTTGGGGTATTTGTTAATTATTTAAATTTGCATAAGTTGCGAACTGTTTTGAAATCGGGCAATCCACTAGGCTACAGGAGATTGTAATCCTTTCCGATAGCCAGGCAGCAATTAGAGCACTGAGCTTATTTGTTATCAGCTCTAAAAATGGTAAGGGAATGCCTAGGCAAACTTAATGACCTAGGCAGGAAGAATCAGAGACATTTTCCGTGATAGCCTGCTTCATTTTGTGGTCATCGACCTGTTTCGGGCGTTCGCCCATCTTCAGGATGCGTTTGTCAGACAATGTGATAACACAGACTTGCAGAGAGCAAATCTGTGTTATCACACAGTCTTACAAACGCATCCTGAAGATGGGCGAACACCCGAAACCTGTCGATGACCACAAAATGAAGCAGGCTATCACGGAAAATGTCTCTGATGCTTTTTTCCAACTCTGCGGATCCAATCACCACAACAACTAGGCAGGAAGAACCTCTGTTTTGGTGCTTGGGCATGTTGGCATTGAACGGAATGCGATGGCAAAGATAAGTGCAGCATCCCCGCTTCCCGAACCTGAGACGGGTCAGCGAATAGCCTCTTTTAGAAGAACTTAAGAAGTAGGAGGAAGTGAGGAGATCTCAACTCTGGAACTCCAAAGATCTGCTTGGAAAATGATATATAATCAACAGAGATCGGAAGCCCACATCGGCCTAATTAAGAACAAGCTCCGCATTCTTACGGGTTTTCTCATGGGCCATAGTCTCAGGGGATATCTGATGAAGCTGGGCTGCTTTGAGAGTGACAACATGTGCAGATACTGTGAGGAGATGGTGGAAATTCCAATACATCTTCTAACAGACTGCAAGGTTGCCACTCAGAGAAGATTCAAGAATCTGGGTAGTCTCCAGGAGGAGAATATACCCTCCCTAGAGCTCGCCAGAGCCTATAGGATTCCTTAAGGATCTTAACCTGACGGGGATCTGTAGGCCACAATAGATCGTATAGGTCGCAATGCATAGGCCCCTTTACCTCCTGTCCCCAAAATAGGCCGCCCAGCCAGAACCGCTACTACCTTTTTTTATGACCAGCCCTAACTAAACATTGAAAACATTGCAATTTTAACGAAAATTTGTTAATTAAATTGTTTTAATGGAGTAAGCGAAATGGTCTTAGTGTATGTGTACATATTTAGTAATTTAAGTTCGCTGAGCGGACACGTCTGATGGAGTTACAAAGAGCGGGTACTGCAGAGATGACATGGGAGAGCTTGCTTGAGGAAAAGGTGTAATCTAATCTCCACCGGGAAAAACTTTTGTGACATCGTTAAGATTGACGACTAGGCAAGACTATCTGAGGAAACATTCGAAAAGGATAGAAGTGTCCCAAACGACTGTCTGCCCACTCTCTGTGACATAGGACAACCAAAGGACAGAGAGCACGTTTTTTTCATGTTCTGCCCTACGATTACATATTGACGAGTCTAAAAATGTGGGTTAAGTTGGGAAAAATTTACTGGACAGTCAGAGCTACTTAAGGGTGGCATAAAACAAAGAAGAAAAAGTAAAGATCTCACAGCATAACTAAAAATAATAAATTCTAGAAAGTTCAGACTTAATACCTGACATGAACGTTTCAATCAAAATCCCCTACCGAAATTGCGTTTTTGTTTTTTTTTTCCACCTTTTCGTAATTTTATTTGATCTTCGTTTACTATCGACATAAACCTATTGTATTGGAATCCGAATCATTAAAGATTCATAGGATTCTAAGTGTGAAAAAGCAGACATTATACAAATCAAAAGTTAGTTATTCCCCAACTAGGGAAGACTAGAGAAGGGATGGTTTAATTCATATAGGTGGAGTGATAGCTGTAGTGTTGAGGACAGTTTACGACGTTTTACAACAACAGTACATACAGTCAGCAACCTATCTACCTTCTTATTATTCAGCCAGTCTGTCTCTTTATATTTCTCTCGCTGCCTAACTTCTATTTTTACTATAAAGTCCTTGGAGTTTGTGTGTTCTATTCACTATACAGTGTTCAGCAGATCATCTAGTTTATTTCTCTAAAATACATTCTCTCTGCTTCTCTTTTCTTCTGATATCGATTATACTATCATATGCAGTTATATTTGAATTTTTCCCAAAAAATTTTGATTTTTGGAAGTTTTTTTTGGGGGGGGGGGCGCGTAGAATTTCTTTTCAAAAATTCCAAATCACTACAATCTATAAATATTATTAAGTAATATTATAAGTATAGCCTAAAACTTGAAATTTTAAGAAAAATCTGTTAATCAAAAGTACGACTTTATACAAATAGTTTACATTTTGAATTTTTTTTTTTGGCATTATTTTCGAAAAAGGTTACAATGATTTGATTTAATCTTAAAATGCTAAACTGCATAGAAATAATGTATCACTTTTATTTGAAACACATTCTTTTAGGAAAGAATTGATTCCTTAGTGTGTTCTGAGTAATCTGTGGATGTTAGATTTTAAATGTTATTTTGGCTAATTATTTAGTTACCTAATATCTGCCATGGAATTGCTAACCCCTATTTATATTAGGGTAATTGAGTAAAAAAAAATGTCATTTAATGAAAATTTGTCAATTTTATACTCGAATTAATTATAAAAGTCGTATCAGAGTTTCAAACCAGATCCCTCCCCTCTTTCATTTAAGGACACATCAAATATTGAATCAGATAATAAGACAGAAATGAATAAATTGCTGGATAGCCTTGTTCAAAGTTATTCATCTCTCTCCGTATAGAAGCTACACTTAATCGTTGTATTTAACCGAGAGAAAAGAAACAAAGGCTATATTAATCTGAAAGATAAATGTGACATCCGTGCCAAGGAATGGAATTAGTAGAGAGGATCAGGTTTGGCTAGTTGTGCATGTATCTCATATAGTAGGCAAACTAGAATTGGCAAATGGAATAGGGAGAAGGGGGCCGTTCTCATACATAACACAGACAGAATAGTCGGCGCATAGATGAGATATATACCGGCCGCCGCAACGCCATTCAAAAGAATTATCTTCAGTAAAAAAAAAAAAAAAAAAAAAAAAAAAAAAATTACTCAAGCTTAAAAAAAAAGAAATAAAAAATATATTGTGCGTTAAAAAGTAAGAGGTCATCACAATTCACCACAAGAGGTCATCGGTTTCATCCAATCAAATTTCTTACTAATCTAATTAACATAATTACTTATCTCCATGTTTATATCATTCTCATTTTTAATTAATACCTCCGTTATATATACATATACTGTCGTATTATCAAGAGAGATATATAATTGAGTATACAGCGGAAGTATAAGTTTTAAGGCTCAGGTTTCTGCGAAGTATACGTATAGCAAAACACGAAATAATTTCATTAATCTGTACTAAATAGTTTTTGACTGATAAATAAATAAAACTTTAAGCATTGAAGAATGAATTATAGAAACTTGAGTCATGCACATTAATAATATAAATAATAAACTATAATAATACAATACACTTAATAACAAGAATGAAAACAATTATATTTTATGATAAGAAAAGAAAAATAAAACAATGTTGAATAAATATAAAAAAAAAAAAATATAAAACATTACGCAAATTTAAATAGAAAACAAAAACAATACCTCGAAGGAAATATGTATAAATCAATCAAAATCATTCACTGTTATGAATGAAACATTAAATAAAAGTAAACATTATTCCATTACTTTCTCTAACTGCTGTTTAGAAGGGAGGGGGTTATTGTAATCGTGTCAAATTTTTGATATCTAGTTTGCACTGGAAATACATGTTTTGAGCTGAAAATAGTATCACTAAATCTTAATTATGATGTTGATGCTTTAAATACAAAAATTTATATTAATGAACCTATGTCCTTTGCAAATAGACAACTATTTAAAAAAGCTAAATCTCTTCAGAAGGACAATTTAGTGAAATTTGTATGGTTCAGCCGTGGTTGGCTTTATGTTAGAGCGAAGGAGGATACCCATCCTGTTATAATAAAAAATGACTCTAATCTAAACCAATTTGAGACTTACAGCACCGACTCTTCTGAATTTGAAATTAATCGGAATGAATCCGTCGAAGAAAGGAAAGCGAAGAGGATTAGGAAACGAAGTTAGCAACCACCACTTGATGTTGATCCGGACAGGAATATGGCTATGTCTTTTGGCGATATAACACAGCACTTATCAGTGGGATCACATAAAGCTGAGGTTAAATATAAAATTCTTACTCAATCAGACAAAACTAAAATTCTATTTTCTAATAATGTAAACATTATTTTTTGGAATATTTATGGGTTCGGAAATTTTTTTGAAATCGGTTCTAAATTATTAAGCTGCGAAATTATTTGTTTAGTTGAAACGTGGTTATGTAATCAATTTAACAACCCCCCCAGCTTATCTTAGTGATTATAACATTTGTTATTCTAATGCAATTAAAGTAAAATCTAAAGGTAGGGCAAGTGGAGGGTTGATGATTTTAATTAAGAAAAATCTTGGGAAATTTTAAATACTCGAGGCGTCACATAGTTGGTTGTTTGTAAAAGTTACGATTGGTGTACTTAATATTATAATAGGTGTAGTATATTTTAGACCGCAGGTTGAGATAGATAATTTACTTGAAGAATTTAATATGACCTTACTGCAATTAAAACAGGGCCCATGCAAATGATGTATTTATTGTGGGCGGGGATTATAACTGTCGGGTTGGCCGGCTCAATCAATGTTTAGATATTAGTTTAGATTCGGTTTTATATAAACATAGAAATAGTTTAGATTTAATAGAAAATAAAAAAGGAACTACTTTAGTTGAATTTATGGAAAATCAATTATTTATTTTATTAAATGGCCGCACAATCTACGTATACAAGTAGTTTAGGTTATTCGGTAATAGATCTTGTTTGGGTTGATTTATATGGCTCGCACTGTTATTGATGATCTAATAGTGTTGGATGATATTACTCTGTCAGACCATTTTCCTATTAAAGTAATCTTAAATGTTGAACATATTAATGATGATGAGACAGTTAATGCAAGAAATATTGACCGTACGGTTCATACTGCGATCAAATGGCGATCCGAGTTAGCACAAGTATTCACTAATATTATGAGGTTATCAACCAATATTTCAATCGATATCTGTAACTCTTCAGTAGATTTATTAAATGAAAATCTTATTTTTTCTAGGCTTGAAACTGCGGAAAATGCTGGGAATGAAAAAAAATAGTTTCCGTTAATACTAACAAAAAAAATCTATTTAAACAAACCATGGTATGATTGGGATTGTTACTTTTTAAAAAAAGAAGTTAAAAAAATATTTAGGCAGGTAAAGAAATGTAATTATGACATTAATTTGTTAAATCAATATCTAGTTATGAAAAAAAAGTTATAAAACTATGTTAAAACAAAAACAATCAGCTTATGAAACGGCGGTATCAATAACTATTTCCAACTGTAAAGACATGTTCTCCTTTTGGCAAACTGTAAAGAAATTGAGAAAACGTGATTATAATAATATGTCTCAGTTTATTAATATTAGTGATTAGGGATTTGGGAATTATTTTTGAAAGAATTATATCCAAAAAAGTTGCAAAGTTCAGTTTACCTTGATGTTTGTCATCCTTACCTTGATAATACTATTACCCAGCAAGAAATAATTGAATCGCTAAATAAATGCAAAGCTAGTAAGTCGCCGGGTGAGGACGGAGTGAATTACGATTTTTATAAAAATCTTCCTAATAATTGGCTTCTTTATCTAGAGGTTATGTTCAATAAAATTATTGAAAATGAAAACATTCCTAATAGTTGGTCTAAAATAATTTTGTTTATGCTACATAAGAAAGATGAGAGAGGCAATCCGTTAAATTATAGAGGAATTGGCCTCGTTAATAATATTGTGAAAATTTTCACACAAATAATTTTATCGAGATTAGAAAAATGGTCTGAAGAGTATAATGTTTTACCTTAGAGTCAATCGGGTTTTCGTAAAAATAGAGGCTGCATTGATAATGTTTTTACATTTAATTCTATGGTCCAAATACTAGTTGGAATAAAAAAGAAACCCCTATACGCTATGTATGTAGATTTCGAACGTGCTTTCGATTCATTGAATCATGAATGCCTGTGGTATAAACTAAGAAACCTAGGTGT
>JAAEAF010014411.1:0-49166 GCA_011037195.1 Triatoma infestans | reverse complement strand
CTAAGTTTACACTAACTGCACTGGACTTTATAATGAAAATGATAGAATGAATGGTGAGAGTAAGGAATGACACGATGCGATGTACAGTTGTATGGTTGTATCTGATAGATCCTTTAGATAGATTCCCCCTGGCTTATATACACAGGTTCTCCCACTCTAGCCTGTTTAAGTCAGCGAGTAGTCTCTGTTAACCAGAGAGGGCCTTCTCTTCTCTCTGCTGTGGTTGCATTATCTTTGCGGTACCATTACATCATCCTTGCGGTAGCATTACATTTCCCATTTTATAAAAAACCAATTGGAGACATTTTGTTTTAGAAAAACCCAAAAAACTGAACAAAAAAAAATCATTCTGTAAAGTCATACTTACGGTTGAGGAATGAATTTTGACAGATAACTTACTGTCGAATACAGAAACGAAATTTCAAGTTTGAACTTTCTGCGATTTATCTTCTTTGAGCTATACTGTTCACACACACCAATTTTTAGAATATAAAAAAGACTACTTTTTCGGACTCGGGGCCTGAAAACCTGTATTTCCGGTGAAAACTAGATATCAAAAATTGTATATGATGTAAATTATAATGGTGGGAATACTGTCGGGAAATAGCAGATCTACTTAATTTATTGAAGATTAGAAATATTTTATAGAAAAACAGGTGATACCCAGGTAACAGGTGTGCCAAGATCGTCAGTAATATTAATATTGTAGTTGTATTAATCTTGTAGTTAAATTAATATAGATGGGTCGTATATATAAAGGGTTGTTTCCTGGTTGTAAATGACCTTCTTAATAAAACCATCTTGAAGACAAATAGTTCTGGTCTTCCAGTTCCCAACATCTGTTATAAAGGTTATATCGTATTACATACAACTATTGAACATTACTACATTCTGTGCAGGTAATTAATTCAATAAATAATCTAGGCAAAGTGTACGTCGTTAATTGGGAGGGTTCTTGGGATCAATATAATAGAAAAGGATCAACTGAATAGTTAATTATCAAGGTATTCCATTTACTTCGCGTTTAAACAAAAAATAAAAAAATCACCAATAAACATTTTAAATTTCAGAAATTTTCACTAATTTTCAGAAACATATTTCGACAATTTGGTTTTGGTCTAAAATCTATCAACCGGAAGGTTTTTCGCGAACAAAAAGGAAGTTTTTTTCCCGATTTCTTTAGAAATGGGCTCCAACTTTTTTTTTCTTTAAATTTCGCGTACTAAATTTAAATTTACTCCCCAAAAAAGTCATTAATTTTAATTGAAACATATTTCAGAGAAAAATTACTTTAGGGCCTTGTAAAATCTATAAGCTAGGCTTAATTTTAAAATTATCTTCACAAGTTGTGCCAGGATGTGAAAGTGTGTGCTGCCTCACTAGTCTTTTTTTTGCTAAAAATGATATTTATTTATCATTCGGACCAACAAATGCCACGACTAACTATTCTGTTTAATTGTAGATCTCTGGGGCTCCGAAAGGAAGCAGCATTTGTGCGCCAGCGGCCCATTGTGCTTCTCGAATACACTCTTATATCAGCCCTGTCCCATGAATAAGTAAAGTGACAGAGCCCTATCGATCATCTCGTCTACAGATGGATTAACAAGGATACGAATACATTAGAACCATTTGCTAGAATTCCGAATTGAAGAAAACTGGTTAACCGGAAGAGTGACTCTACCGAATAGGTTTCTGAATTTTTCTAGGAATTTTCTCGAAAACGACTGTAAACTTGGTGTGCTGACTGGCCAGATATTACTTTTAGTTGCAACAATTTTTATACTGGAAACAGCAATTTTAAATCAAATGAAGGGATTAGTAAAATCGATACGGTAGTCTGATCGATTTAAATAATTTGATTCAGAAAAAAAGAAAAAGAAAAATGGAATTAAACATCTTTTGTTTAATATATTGTTTTAACAACAATTCTTTTCACAGAATAATAGATAACCTCTTGAAAATTATTTCCACACATTATGCCCTAACCCTCTTGGTCTGCCAGTAGAGAGCCCACGTGAACAGAGTGCTCGTGCGTGCAAGAAACAACGCGACTCCTTGTGATGAATAAATACTGTTTTACAAAGTTGTAACCTACTCGCAGCAGTGGTAATACTCCCTGCCCCTCTTGTCACATCACTGTTATTGTATTGTTATATACATCCGATCTATAATACATTGTTTAACAAGAGTACAGTTTTAGTAAGAGATTGTGAAATCCCACCTCGGATTTCTCTCGGTTCTCCACAATCAGATTCTCTGTAATGGTTTCATGCAACTACTCCATAAACAACTAAATAAATGTTATTGAATTAATTTAAATCTACACTACGTTAATTGCCAATTGAAGCTAAACAACGTGGAATTTAAACTAAATTAAACGGGAGAAGGCTTCGGGCGCCAATGTCCATAGATATTGACGTACTTTAAATAAAATAAAAAAACTAAATTAAATATTTATTTAATAACTAAACAGTTGGCAACTTCAACAATGGTATGTAATATAATATATGGAAATATAGAGAAAAATCTGATGTGAAACCGTCACACGTCTTTCTTTGTGTTGCACGATTAGTCAGCAGTTGGAGTTTTAACGTTTACATTGTAGTACTGAACGAAATCAACATCTTCATTGATATGTCAACTTTTCATCAGAACTCCCTAAAACTCAATTCTACCGGAAAAAATGTTTAAAATAAAAGTAATATGTTTAATCTTTGCAGTTAGCCTTTAGGTTAAAGAAAATCTTATAGCAGTTTTCGAGGAAATACACAAAAAAACCTCTAAAACCTATTCTGTAAAGTCGCACTTCCGGTCAACCGATTTTCTTCAAATTTGGAATTCTGTCAACGTTTCTCATATATTTTAATATTATGCGGGTGGTAAAATCATATATTGTACTGAACTGGTACATTAGAAGCAACTTAGCGCTTCTACTATTCCCTCAGAAAACATCCCAAGAAGGAATTCCCTCAGGAACCCCAAAAAACAATTTCCCCGGGAAAATGTTTCAAATAAAAGCGATAGGTATTTTGGGTTTATCAGATCGTTGGAACTGTTTTCCCGAAAATAGTAATAGAGTATGGGGTGTGTGGGCTAAATAGTAAGTAGAGTATGGGGTGTGTGGGCTAAATAGTAAATAGACTATGGGGTGTGTGGGCTAAATAGTAAATAGACTATGGGGTGTGTGGGCTAAATAGTAAATAGACTATGGGGTGTGTGGGCTAAATAGTAAATAGACTATGGGGTGTGTGGACTAAATAGTAAATAGAGTATGGGGTGTGTGGGCTAAATAGTCCAGACCCACACATTCTAATCTTACCTAAACCTTTAATAAAAATTCCAGTTTGAAGACAATTTATCCATATGGATTGTTAACAGCAGTAAGAGAATGTCGTGTGAGTGTTTCAGATACTAGATTTTCGTTATTTTCTACTTTCTCTTACTCCTAGTACGAGGAAAGTATTGCGATCGTGTCAGATCATTGAAATTGAGTTTTCACCGGAAATACATGTATTCAGGATATACAGTGATAAACGTTTAACTCGAAAACGTTTAACCGCTTAACATGAAACTCGGTTAACGGAAACGTTTAACGAAATCATGTTGCGGTCCCGAGGAAATACTGTGTAATTTCATAAATTGTTTTCTATTAACTCGAAACAAATATCGATAACACGAAAAGATTTCATTTCCCCGGGGAACAAATATCTGTTTTCTGCAGTCACATCGTCACGCAGATTTTTTGGCTTTTTTTTTTTTTAATTGACGGAACAAAATAAACAATGGCTGCCACTGTTGCTAGGTTTCCGCTTGCCTTTGAGTAAGTAGGTAAATGCATCACCATTCTCAAAAGATTTCAGTTAGTTTTCGAATTCGGTGAATTTTGTGTTAAAATTAGCAAATTTTTTTTTTTGTAATTTTAATGATAAACATTTTTTTACGTGTACAATGGCAGAGAAATTGGGACGAAAACGAACCGCTATTTTATCGTTTAACACGAAAAAATATTTCGTTCCCCTCAGTTTCGTGTTAAACGTTTTTCACTGTACCTGAATAGGATGTTCGTAGCGAATGTGTATGTTTGTGGTAAAAGTCGCAGGAAGCTCAAACTTGGTGTTCCGTTTAGGCACTACCACCACATCAGACACGAAGATTTCAGCAAAAATCCATCAACCGGAAATGCAACTTTACTGAATGTTTTTTCTTCCAGTTTTTCCTGTTTTTCTCGAAAACGACTTCAACGATTTTCTTTAAACTTCGTATTGTATCTACGTACATAAGTACCTATCACTTTAATTTGAAACATTTTCCTGGGAAAATTAATTTTTAGGGAGGTTGTGGGGGAACAGTAGCGTTATGCTTTCCTCTAAAGTACCACTTGAATACAATATACGGTCTTACCACCTACATAATATTAATACCCATTAGAAGCGAGGATAGAATTCCAAATTTGAAGAAAATCAGTGAACCGGAAGTGCAATTTTAAAGAATAGGGTGTGGAATTTTCTTGAAAACTGCTACAACTATATTTTTTAAACTTGCTGCATAGATAGATAGAAACGTGCCACTTTTATTTGAAACATTTTTCCAAAAAAATTGATTTTATAGCATTGGGGGTATTGGGGGGGGGTCTGTAATTTAATTTAAATTAATTTGCACAAACTTGTTTGGTTTGGATGTAGAGCGCTCCGCATAATGCCGTTCAGGCATACTGGTAAAATCCCCACCACCATTTTTATGGCCAGCCCAACTAAATATTGTAACGTTGCAACTTTGAAGAAAATTTCTTGCTTAAATAGTATAAATTAGCACAGATTTTTTTAAATTTGTCAGAACCTAAACTTCAAATTTTACAGGTCGATTTATGAGTCAGTATCATAATATCATGTTTTAGAGAAATTGTCAGTTGTTATTTAGACGTCAAAAGCTGTTATTTAATGCCTAGCATGAAAGCAGAATTTAAGGTGCCCCTCTCTGAGGCCAAGATAGCACCGAGTCACAGGGTCCACCAGATTTTTGTTTAAGAGCTAATACAGCTAATTATCTAAATATATTCAATTTCTAGTGGGGGTGGGGTGGGGGTTAATTTTCCATTTATTTCAAATTATTTAAAATACACTTAACAAAATCCACCATTATAGGGGCATCTCCAGAGGGAGGAAATTATCTTTCATCATTACTTCTTGGTTTAGTTTGTAAAGATTTTTGATTTATAACAGGCAATAGTCGTCACTCATTCCAGAAACTAATTACTCTATAGACCCCCAATTAACCGACAGAGATCAAAAGACTGGCTTCAGGCTAAAGTATTTAATTATCCTAAACAAATATATACTGTGATATCCTATATGAGCTTTACATGTAACTAACCTTTTAATGATTACCACTTGTATCAAACAGTGGTTGGACTTTAATTCAATCGTCATTTATTTACTCAAAAGCTTCGATTCTATTGATGACAGGAAGAAAAGTGCTTGATATAATTGATCTGACACAGATGAAACACTAGGGATATAACAAATCAATCAGCGGATAAAAAGGTTTAAGTCAAACACCTATGATTATCAGCTGGTATTCAGAAAACACATTATTGTAGCCTACAAGGTCATTCAAAAATTTAAAAAAATCTGGTGTGAAACATTCATACGAGTTTCCCTTACTCCAAGTAACACAATTTAATTAAGACATTTTCTTTAAAATTGCAACATTTAATGTTTAGTTGGGCTGAACACGGAAATGGTGCTGGGAATATTATGCCTAACTGGGCTTGTGGAGCGTTCTATGTCAAAACCCAGAAAGCATGCAAATATAAATGTAAACTAACTGACAGACCTACCCCCACCCCTCTAAAATAAATTTTTCAGAAAAATATTTCAATAAAAGTGATTGGTTTCTGTGTATGGTCCAAGCATTCCAGGTTTAAAGAAAATTGTTGAAAACCCTTTTCGAGAAAATTCCAGAAAAACTCAAAACTCTATTCTGTTAAATCGATTTTCTTCAAATTTGGAATTCTATCAAAGCTTATAATAGGTATTATTATTATGTACTTAATAATACCATATATTATACTGATGTGGTCCTTTAGAGGAAAGTATAACGTTTGCCGCTGCCCCCAGAATCTATAAAAAAATCAATTTCTCCGAAAAATACCTAGATCAGTATCCCCGATTCGCCGATATTAGGTTCACATATTTTGGAGGTCAGCATTCTCAAGGAAATGTTTGTGGGAGTTGGAGACAAGGGATATCTTGAAATAATGCTGGAGCAGTCTTTGTAGAAGATATTTCGGGGGGGTGATAAGATCTATATTGACTAAGATCGCGCACCTTTGGGCAGCAATTAATAACATACCTGTTTGGAAAAGGTAAAAATGTTTCTAACAAATTGGTTTTTCATTCTTTCTGTATTGAATGTTGAGTGTTTTTTTTGTATATCATGTGTTTGTGTGATCCAAATATTACAAGAAAAAGAAAGCTCAAATCTTGATATTCCGTTTATACACCTTCACGAGATCTGTCACATAAAGGTTTCTGTCCAAATTCGGCAACCGGAAATGTGACTTCACTGAATGTTATTTAATTTTCCGGTTATCTTTCAATTTCCGGTTACTAAGTACATAAATACCAGCGTCTCACTTCCGTTTCAAATATTTATATATCATTGGAAGATGTATTTGACGGGAGAGGATTCCGGGTGACCTATGTCATTAGGCTTAACTTTAACCTGTCATTATAAGTTTTGAGGCATATTTAAGTAGCGCCTATGACTTAGAAATCAATGCGATGGAGGTTGTTTCCCCCCCACCCCACCATAGTTCGCAAAGCTAAGGGCGTTGAAATGTTTAGCAAAAATTCCAATTTCAAGAAAAACTTACCACTTATAATTACAATAATAACAAGTCGTGTGTGTGAGTGATTCACACAAGTTGTTATTATTATTGAATAAAAACTGGCAACACCAGATCCTCATCTAATCACAAAAAATTAATCGAAGCAAAATTAATCATAACTGTATCTGATAAGTTTCATTCACCTTACCAATTTCCACTTTTCATGATTAAAATTATTACGATGGGGGGGTGGTTTAGTATAATCAATTTCCTCAAATACAGAATTAAATGATTTTCTACTGAATGTCAATAACAGATATTATTTATTAATAATAGATGAATCAGAGAAGATTTGTTCGATTATATAACTTATACAAGTTACATGGTAATTTTGCTGACATTAAAATTTAACTGGAGCATCTTCCTCAGATATTTACAATTTATCAGTTTCGATTAAATAGAAAAGATGAAAGAAAAGGATGCGTAAATAATTTTGTTGAATAGTAAGTAAATAAAATCAAAAATACAATACACTCATATTAACTATTTTACAGTTTTATGTTGGCAACACTGAAATAGCTGAACCTATTATCTTGCAACAGCTGTGAGCCTCATAAAGCCCGCTCATTGTTACTGACAATAAAAGTCAAGTAGACTCACAGAACTTTCTCTCACTACAGGTCTCAAGTTCCACTTCAATAATTGACAAATTTTGTTTAAATTTGGCATTTTCAACAAAAAATTTTGGTGAAAATGATAAATGCAAAAAAAAAAATAATAATAATTTCGTAAAGCCTATTTCCGGTTGATCAATTTTGACTCCAAACTTTTTTATGTTAATCGATTTATTTGTGGGAAATTTGAAATTGAATTTCTTGGATTTATATCGAAGACAATAAATTTGAGAATGGTTTATCTCTTTCTCGCCCTCCTCACCCCCCTCTCACACACCCTCTCCCACACACTCAATATCTCTCTCTGTGCCTGTATATGTGTCTTTTTGGTTTGGTGTGTTTGTGTGTGTGAGTGAGTCCTCTCATTTCACGCTCCCTGAGTGAGAAAAGCTGATTATTAGGAATGGTCTGTATTTGTGTGAAGAAAATATCTCAGAAACAAAAAATGGAATGCTGGAAGCTCGAAATTGATATTCCGACCACATACTAGAACCGCATCTGACATGAAGGTTTA
Organism: Triatoma infestans; assembly: GCA_011037195.1. Classification (NCBI taxonomy): domain Eukaryota; kingdom Metazoa; phylum Arthropoda; class Insecta; order Hemiptera; family Reduviidae; genus Triatoma; species Triatoma infestans. The sequence continues at coordinate 41,149 of JAAEAF010014411.1, read as the reverse complement.
GGGCAAAATCCATCGAACGCTCTTTACTTGTGTTCCTCTCTCTTTGTATATGTGTATGTTTTGTCTGTGTGAGTGTAACCTTACTGACTTTTTTCCCCAATATTTTACAATTTTCAAGAAAATAATTACCAAGTTTTTCTTCAAACTTCTCATAAATTGATTTGACATGTTCTTTAGAGGAAAGCTTAACATTGCTGTTCCCCCAGAACCCCCCAAAAAATACATTTTCCCAGGAAAATGTTTCAAATAAAAGTGATAGTGCATTTGGTTGTAGATAGTATATGAGAAAATCTGACAGTATATATGTAAAATCGCGAAAAACTGACAAAAACTTTCAGTAAAGTGGCATTTCCGGGCGAAAGATTTTACTTCCTGTCAGATGCGGTAGTAGTACCTAGACCAGGTGTGGCCAACAGTTTTTGCTCCCGGACCGAATTGGAAAGAAAACATTTTCACGGGCCGAACGAAATATTAAAATTAAAAAACGTTTCATTTAAGTAAATAAAATTTTATTATGGAATTTGTTTATGAATAAGTGTAAGCAATTTAGACAACAAATTACACAAAAAAACTAATGTGACATATTGGGGCGCTTTGCATCTGGCTCTATACTTGTAGTAGCTATTCTTAACACAGCCTCCAAAAGTAAATCATTTAATCTTGATCTTGTTGTACTTTTATTCAGATTCATTAAAGAAAAAGTTTGTTCACAAATTTTCTTGCTCTTCCGACATTTCTCATGCAATGATTCATTATATTGTAAATTAATTCTTTCTAATTGTATATCAACGGGAACGTCATCTATATGTACAGGAAATGGATTTCGGATAATAGATAAAATTTTCAATTATCAATTTTCTGAAGCAATCGAATCGCTGTTCGAAATCTGTCATTAGTGCAAGGATATTGTCATTAAATTCTTGAACCTTTTCTCTTGAAATATTTAAAGATACGGTCACTAACGTTGGAAATTGATCAAATTTGAATACAGCCAAATTTCTAGAAAAAAGACTCAGCTTCATTTGAAAAGATTTTAAACTTTGTATCTAACATAAATCTGTCTAACATAAATTATTTTATGGTAAATATTAATATTTTAAATTTAAAATTTCTTTTTATTCCGGCACTATCACCCAGACGAGTACAAAACTTGTAAATCCCTACAATGGATTTTTTTAATTTTTTTAAAAAAATAAAGAAGTATCGCGAATCCGTTCGACCAATTATTGGAAGTTAAATAGAAATATTGAAATTATTGAAAGATTAATCGCGAGCAGCAGAAAATCCATTATGCGGGCCGTATGTTGGCCAGCCTGACCTAGACGAAATAGCAAGTTTGAGCTTCTGAGACTTTTCATAAAGATATTTTCTTTACACACAGATCATTCGCTTTAAAAAAAAAAATACTTTTTCGAACTCTTTAACCCCAAGACATGTATTTCCGGTGAAAACTCGATATCGAAAATTTGTCACGATCGCAATACTTTCTCTCACTAGGAGGAGTAAGAGAAAGTAAAAAGAGGCAATATAAAAGAAGCAATAAAGAATCTCTTACAAATAACTTTATTTAAAGCCATGCTCGACCACCAAACAATGAATGAGACTCAAGTACGCTGAGGAATTCATTATACTGAAGTTTTGAATTTAGAATGGAGGAGGGAATTGTTCTAGTGTTGTGGTAAGTCTCGTCGCCGTGGAGTTGGCAGAGGATAAAGTAGGGTAGCCTCTTTTTATTGTCACCATGTCTCCACTAAACCATTCAGACAAACAAACGATTCCACCCTAACTACTGCTAACTTTATAATACTGCGGTCCTAAGTAAACGGTTCAGTACACTCAATAAACTTAACACACATCTACCAACCTACCAGCTCTATTATCTAGGTTGCTGTGACCAGCTAAAACACTTGTTGGCATATAATTCATCCAGGAAAACACTAATTTCGAAGATTTAGAGAAATAACTGGCGTGAAACACTCATACCACCTTCCTTTACTACAGTTATTATAGTTGGCAAATTTTGGTTGGTAACGGGGAACTAATGCGATCGTATTGAATTTTCGAAATTGATTTTTCAATCTGGAAACATATATATGTTGGTCCCATCTGACATGAAGGTTTCGGCCAAATTCCATCAAAAGGGAGTGCGCCTTACTGAAAGATTGGTTATGGATCTACATGTCTCCCTAACTCAATCTTATAGAAAGGGCAATCTGGTCATTGGAAGGAGAAGTTAAAGAGAGTAGGGCTAATCCAGCCGTCCACTTAACAAACTTTCCCCCGCAGGGGGAAGCAGATTAGCTGCTTCCTGGGGAGTGACGACCCCAAGGGTCCCAGTCTTACACTACAACACGCTCACGCCCACAAACACAGACATATTCATACATACACACACACACACACACAAACACACACACACCAGACATGTACCAACACATACACAACACTAGGGACCTCTTGAGAGAGGAGGTAATCTCTCTCCCGCAAGTTTGCCGTTTGTGGCGACCCATGTCGGCGGAAAGAAGAGTCCTGGACGCTGAGGCTGATGAAGACCTGCGGGCTTCAAAGGCCAACACTCGTCTTTGGTCCTTGCTTCGCCTAGAGGGGTGTTCAGATAATAACCCTAGTCTGATCAAGCGGCTTGGGACGATCATGCTCTGCGTGAGTCCCGTGGGTGAGGATGGCTTTCGCGGGGGCTCTCCCATGCAAAATTTGTATGGATAGAGTCAGCTGTGGATGCCGGACTATGTCTTCTATGATGGTCTACCCTGGTACCCCAACACGCTCTCGAGTCGTGCTGGCTACTATCAGGGTCCATTTGAGAGTCCGAGGAGGCTGGAGGATGAATCCCTTTTTTTATTATGGATGATTATATACAACCAAAATATTCACCAAGCAATGTTAATCATGAAGAGAAATTCATTATTATGAAAATGGTAGATGAGGATAAATCTTTCAAAAAAGCTAATCCAATAAAATTATATAAAGAAATGAATATGCTAGTTCCAGGATCAGAAATAAAGAAATTAAAAAATGGAACAATACTGATAAAGGTAATGTCAAAAGACCATTTTGAAAAACTTTTAAAACTGTCTAGCTTCTGCAATGAAAATGTTGTAGTAGAGCCTCATAGAGGTTTGAATGTTTCAAAAGGCGTGATAAGTTCTTATGAACTCCTGTATTGTGAAGAACAAGAAATTCAAGAAGAACTAGCCTCTCAGGGGGTAATTGAAGTGAAAAGAATGAAGTCAAAGAAGAATGGTGAGGAGACACTGACTCCTGCAGTGATCCTCACATTTGATATTCCTGTACTCCCTAAAAAAGTAAAGTTAGGGTACCTCGTGTTGGGAGTGCGTCACTATATCCCCAATCCCCTACGTTGTTTCAAATGCTTGAAATATGCTCATACGTCTGCAAATTGTAACAGCGAGTTTCCTATTTGTGGTTTATGTGGTCAAATGCGACATGACAGCGATTGCAGTTCCCCAGTTAAATGTATAAACTGTGCAGAAAATCATGCTGCCTGGTCTCGAGAATGTAGAGTTTACAAAGATGAAAGAAAAATAAGAGAATTAATGACAAAAGGAAAATTGACATACATACAAGCAAAGAGAAGGATGTTACCCCGCTCAAATGAAGTTTCTTATGCAGGAGCCACCTGGGCAGGAATTGAACGAAATCAGGCCCTAGAGACAGTACTTCAAAAGTTACTAACAGGAGTGGAATTGCTAATGGAAAGAATTGAAAAGTTAGAAAAAATTAACAACATGTCGCAAGAGATTACATCTCTAAAACCAGTAGCTGGAAGGTCAGTTTTACCAAAAACTTCGAAAATGAAAATGAAAATAAAATGGAGAATTTAGCTGCAAACCAAATCATTGTAAGAAGATTGGACAAAGATAAAATAAAATCCTCTATTCGTGAAATAGGACAGGAGGAAAGTGAATCCTATGATGTCCAAATTACAAATGAAGCAGAAAGTCATATTCCTACGATTAACAATCCTATGGTAGGAAATCTTAGTTTCAACGGTTCTCGTAGAGGTTCTAGACGTCCTCTGTCTGCCTCCTCAACTTCGTCGCAGTCACAGAGCACGTCCAAAACGATAAGGGTTTCTGAGAGAACCTTATCTTTAAGAAATAAATCAGAACAGTCGAAAGGCACCAAAAAAAAGAACGATTCAATAACCTAGTGTTGACAAAAGTTCTTAATCTCTAATAAATTTTAATGAAAATCTTACAGTGGAATATGAATGGTCATCAAACACATAGAGAAGAATTAAGGAAGTTGATCGCTGATAAGTCTCCATTACTAGTATGTTTGCAGGAGACACACCTCAAGCCAGATAAGGCAATACTAATACCTCACTGCAATTGTTACAGAAAAGATTTTTCACAAGGTCAACGCGCTTGTGGTGGAGTGGCGATTCTTGTGCGTGAAGACATTATATGTGAAGAGGTATATGTTAATTCTAATTTCCAAGCTGTAATTGTAAAGGTATGCTTACCTCTCCAAATTACAGTTTGTTCTGTTTATATTCCACCTCTCCAGAGAATTAATGTAAGGGAATTTACATCATTCCTAACAGAAATACGAGGCACTTCCCTAGTGCTAGGTGATTTTAATGCTCACCATACAGCTTGGGGGTCAGAAGATATAGACAGCAGGGGAAGGGATATATTAAGTGTTTTCGAAGAGCAAGACTTTATTATCCTAAATGACAGCAACAAAACTTTTATATCTTCGTCATTCGGAACAACATCGGCAATAGATTTAAGTATATCATCCATACCTCTTGCCACAAGATTGCAATGGGAGGTACTAAGTGATACATATGGAAGCGACCATTTCCCTATTTGCATCAACATAGAAAATAGCATCCAACCCCAAGAAAGGCCAAAGAGATGGCGCATTAAAGCAGCTGACTGGACGCAATATGCAATCTTGTCCACACTAACTGAACAAGAATTACAAGGAAACTGTGAAGAAATGGTTAATATTATAAACTCAAAAATTTTACAGGCAGCAAAAGCGACGATTCCGTTATCAAAAGAATTACCGCACAGAGTGACAGTACCTTGGTGGTCAGATGCATGTCAGGAAGCAGTCAGGAAGCGCCGCAGAACCATACGAAGATTTAAAAGGCATTGTACGAGAGAAAACTACATTGATTACAAGAAAAGGAATGCCGAAGCAAGGAAAATTATAAAAATGCAAAAAAAACTAACGTGGGAAAGTTATGTATCATCCCTAAATAGAAACACACCACAAGCCGATATTTGGAATAAAATTAAACGTATCACTGGCCGAGGTAGGATAAGTTTAATCTCTGGTTTAGAGAAAGATGGACAGAGGTTCACGCAGCCGATGGAAATTGCCGAATGTCTAGCTTCTTATATATCCGAATATACATCCGATGAAGCATATGAAGCGGCCTTCATAGAAATTAAAAAAAGAAAAGAAAGAAATGAAATCACTCTACCAACTGAAGTCAATGAAGTACTTTTAAACTTACCCTTCACTGCAGCAGAACTAGAATCAGCACTAGGAAACTGTAAGAACTCATCCCCCGGACCGGACAACATACCTTATATATTCTTAAAAAATCTAAATGCTGTTTCGAAACAAACATTACTATCCTTTTATAATTATATCTTCGTATCAAATTCCTTTCCTTCCTCCTGGAAAATAGCAACCGTAATTCCCATCTACAAGGAAGGAAAAGAAAAAAATCCCCAAAAAGCTACCGACCCATTTCACTTACAAATTGTATTTGTAAGGTTATGGAGCGAATAGTGAGTAACAGACTAATCTACTTCATAGAATCTAGAAACCTATTATCCCCTTACCAGTTTGGTTTCAGGCAAGGTTGCTCCACTGCAGAACCCCTTGTAATGTTGGAACAAACGATTCAGGATGCCTTCTTGAAAAAAAAAATAGTTATCGCTATTTTTTTCGATATCATGAACGCCTACGATATGGTCTGGCGGAGGAAAGTGCTAGACACATTAAATATTTGGGGAATTAACGGCCATTTCTTTATGTTTGTCAAAAATTTTCTCAATGATCGAAAATTTCGGGTACGGGTTGGAACAAAATATTCTGATATTCACACTCAGCCAAATGGTCTCCCTCAAGGAAGTATTTTAAGCGTGTTACTCTTTAAAATTGCCATTGACAGTATCACTCGATATGTTCCCCTCCCTGTAAGATCGGCCCTCTTTGCAGATGATTTTGTAGTCTACATCACAGTAGATAATGTCTTGCAAGGACAACATATACTGCAACGTACGCTAGACAATCTTAAAGAATGGTCAGTACAAAATGGTTTAAGATTCTCCCCAGAGAAAACAAAGTGTATGGTTTTCTCAAGACAAAGACGCCAACAACCGGTCCCCTCTTTATATCTTAACGGGGCTATAATAACAACAGTAAGTGCTAACGATATCTAGGACTAATAATTGATAGTAAACTCTCTTGGATTCCTCACATCCGGGATATTAGAGATCGTGGACTTAAGGCAATTAATTTAATGAAAATAACTGCAGGCACCAAATGGGGCGCTGATAGAGAGACACTTCTGAAGATGTATCGCTCAATAATAAGATCGAAAATTGATTATTGCAGCTTTATATATACTTCTGCACGAGAAACAGCCTTGAAACAGTTGGATACTGTTCATAATCTAGGCATTAGAATATCTTTAGGCTCCTTCAAGAGTAGCCCTGTGCTAAGCCTATATGCAGAAGCGGGAGAATTACCATTATCATATAGAAGAACATTATTAACTACACTTAGTTTCTTTGTAAAATTAAATAGCAAACCGCTAAGTCCTTGCTACAAAATAGTAAGCCGCACTCAATTAACAGAGAAATATAGGAGATCCGTGCGAGCAACCAAACCCTTTGGAATAAGGAGCCATAACCTTGCATCTGAATATGGACTAGTTATACCTCCATTATTTAGGCACCAGCAGCAAGCAACAGCACCGTGGTTAACACCTCCAGTACTAATTAACCAAACATTGATGAAACACCCCAAAAACAAAACTTCTGACATAGAATACAAACAATATTTTTTAGAACTATTGAATAGAGGAAAATTAAGTAAAGTGCTCTACACAGATGGATCCAAAACTCCTCAAGGCTGTGGTGCCGCAGTAATCGTACAGGGTAGGAAATATAAATTTGGCCTGCCTTTGACAAGTGGTATCTATACCGCAGAGTTGTATGCGATCTACATGGCACTGAGTACTCTGGGAGGGACTCAGGGTGATGTAGCTGTATGCTCCGATTCTATTAGCTCTCTCTTATCCTTGAAACATATTTATTCACAACATCCGGTCATTCAAGACATCCATACATTAATATATAATCTAAAAACTGATGGCATTAACGTATCATTTATTTGGGTACCAGGCCATTCTGGTATAGGCGGAAATGTTGCTGCCGATGTAGCAGCAAAAGAAGCAGCCAACATGGAAGTTACAGTTGAGAGAAGCATGCCTACTGATATAATCAGCATGATAAAGGGACACGTATCCCAAAGCTGGCAACGAGAATGGAGAGCAGTCTCAAATAATAAATTAAGATCTATCAAAGACACGATACAGGCCTGGGATTCTTCCTCTAGATCCGTGCGGAGGGAGGAGGTAGTAGTTGCACGTCTCAGAATAGGTCATACGCGATTGACTCATGCTTACCTGATGTGTGGTGGCCTAATCACATCATGTACCTTATGTAAAGTCCCACTATCGGTCCAGCATATTATTACTGAATGTCCAAAGTACGATGTACATAGGCGGCTGAATAAAATTTCTTGCAGTTTAGGCGAAACATTAAAAAATGATCCAATTAATGTTGACCGGGTGATTCAATTTTTGAAGGATATAAATGTCTATGACAAGATATGACGCTAATCTAAATATAATGTAAATAAACTATATAAGCAGTGTTTTTAACTTTAGGTTTAAGATCAAGGGATTAGAGGAATATAGAGTACTCTATCCCAACTTAGATTAGGGCATTTTATTTGTATGTTGTAGGTGAGTGAAAGGAGTGAATGCTAGTTGAGTGTGTGTATTTATTGGCGAGTCCGTGAATTGTGAATGAGTGTGAATGTGAATTGTATAACTGAATATTTTGTGAGCCAGCTAAAGCTAGACAGAGGTGGGAAGCTTTTGGCCTCAAATCCATGCCAAATTCTGAAGTCCATTCCTTAAAAACATCTTCATTGTGAGATTGCTACTCCGGAACTCGTGCGAAGTATGATGAATGGAAAATGCCTGTGCAACTATAATATTATAGAGCATAATAATCGACTTCGTTCTCCCATCGTCACTCTGCCATCTGTCGGTCACTCTCTTTTTACGCTACTATTCTCCAACTCTAAATTATAAACAGTATAAAGTCCATGCAATGTTTATATTCTCGTATAACCTAAGCAGTGTCAGTAAGTCTTAACTTATCTCAACCTAAGTTTTTCTCTTCTATTCAACCACCAAAACATGTTATGGCAAGTGAGCAAAATTTGATATTTAAAGGAATTTGGTCATTTTATATAATATCAATAGGAGTAAGAGAAAGTCGTTTGAATACGAGACTCGTATTTCTCATCAGAGATTAATGAGAAATTTTGTTCTCAAACACACGGATCATTCGCCAAATACATTTTTTTCGTAAACAGGTGGAAGGAAGGGTTTACTTGAAAACATGTATATTTCCGGTGAAAACTCAATTTTTCGATGTTGAAAATTTGATGAGATCTCAGAGAGAGAAAGTAAAAATTAAAAGCTTAATATATTTTTAAATGAGAATCCGTGAAATGGATAAACAATATTCATGTATATCAATCGGACATTCGTTTTTTTCTTGGCATCGAGAACTAGCGCAGATCAATATCACAGGCTTTTGTACACATTCTGACCCACTCACCCCGACAAACTGAGAACCTTGGATCACAGGAGAAGAGCCCAAGTCAACCCAACAAATACCACAGCAAATATTCATTAATTAAAGTTGTTTTTGTAACTTTAATACCTAAAGAATTTATTTCCTTTATTTCTTGTTGCCATACATCTGGAGGGATTAAAAAAAAAATTCATTGACAAAAAAAGAGAGGAATCTTTTGGCCTTTTTACTTTCTATGTGCAGCAGCAGCCTACTTTCTTTATATTCCATACAAATAAATTGAAAGAAAAAATCCCTGGACATTATTCATTTAATTTACTAGCAGAGAAATTTTTTAATAAAAACAAATTCTGTTGTGGTGGCAATGAAAGCCTGTTATAGAATTAAACAGGCAGGTTTTTGGCAGGGTAAGCAATATTCTACCATTCATCCCGAGATGCTTTTTAAGGTTCCTATTACAGGTTTCCCTTCTGATAGGGTGTTGACGACTTTTGCCTTTGATCACTCTTACAGAGTTAGGTTACCTTCTAGGGAAGATTGGTTAACCTTGGGTCCGTCTGGGGTGATTCCTGAGAATTATCTCCGGTGCTACACGGACGGTTCCAGGATACATGGTAGGTCTGGGGCTGCCGTCTATTTTGAGACGGGAGACCATTTGATGAGTGGGCCACTGTTTTCCAGGCTGAGGTATATGCAATCCTTTGTTGTGTCTTTTATGAGAGGGTACGTAACACTAACCTAAAAGGTGTTTGTATCTGCTCGGACAGCCAGGCTGCGCTGAAGGGCTGAGTTCTATGTCTTCACTTCCAGGTTGGTGTTAGAATGTTCTAAAAAACTGGAAGAGCTTTCTTCTCTGAAGGATGTGCTTCTAGTCTGGGTGCCAGGAAGTAATTTTTGGAAATGAGGAGGTGGATAGGTTTGCCAAATTAGGCGCCTCTCTCCCTTTCATTGGTCCCGAACTGCTGTGTCTTCTGGCAGGTCTGTCAGGCTTCCAGACATGGACAGCTTCACAGTATTCATCCTTTTGGATGAGCTCAGTTGGTTTTCGGCAGTCCAAAATGCTCATCGGGGGTCCGGACAAGGCCATTAGTGAGACATTGCTGTGTTTTACTAGACATTGTGGTGTAAGGAAACATCTCTACATAATGGGGTTCATGCCGGATCCATTTTGTAGATTCTGTGAGACAGAGGAGGAAACACCCGTCCATCTTATCACTGATTGCCTAGGTTGTGAGGAATTAGGTTCAGGACCTTTGGTCGGAATAGGATATCTGTGAAAGAGCTTAGGCTATTTCCCCTTAAGGTTATTGTCCGATATATTCGGACTGCGGTGAATCTTAGATGTATTAGATCCGGGTCTGGATATTTGTTCTAGATCCGGTTTGTTGTTGTTTTTCTTGGGGTAGCTATATGGGCTTTGGATAGTGTAGGGTTTGGCCCCTCCCCACAGACAAAAATAATAATAAATCTGTTGCGAAACACTCACACGACTTTTTCTTACTCCAATGAAACAACCTCATTAACCAATTTTCTTGGTATGCTACCTTGGTACACATAAGAAATTGTTGCTGTCTTTTTTTTTTTTTTTTGGGCGCATCGACTGCCTTGGCCATTAGCGCCCCTTCAACATTATTTCTCTCTCTATCTGTGGCCACACGAGCTGGGATGGCACATGTTAATCTCATTTGGCATCCACCACAGTACTTTGCACAGCAAGGTAGGGTGGAGCACTTGATTAAGGCAATTCTTTCCACACATCCCCTCTTATACCATCAAACTAATCGACGAGGGGGAGTGTGGAACCCTGTTTGTGTCATCCCTTATCCTACTAAATCCTTATTTATGCAAAACCAAAAGCATTTTATTTTACTGTTGCTGTTATTTGAAACATTTTTCTCCAAAAAAATTATTTTGGATAGTTGTGCGGAATTTGTGGCATTTATTTCAAATTTTATATGCAGTTAGTTCAGTGTTTCCAGAGTGCTCTACTGGGCCCTAATATAATCAATCATCACTTCTCTAATTGCCAAGATTAGTTTAGATTAGTACTTATCCCCCACTATCTCTCTATATTAATGTCAGGACAAATACGTAAAGTTGGAGTTTAAAGAAAATTTGTCATTTTATATATAATTGTATTAAAGAAAAAGTGATAGGTCTGTAGAAATAAAATTGCTATCCCAGCTTTAATAGGAAACCACTGGAGCAATATTTAGAGAATTAATCATTTTATTTATAATTATCTCGTTTATTTTTCATGAAGTTCCTGATGAAGGACACCAAAGTTATCCGAAAGGTAGAATAGTAAAATTTTCTTCAAGTTTATGAAGTTTTAATTTTTTTCTTTTTCTCCTGTGAAACTATACTTAAATTTTTATTTTTTTATTCAAGCAACAAGAAAACTTATAAATAAATAAAAAATAAATATAGTACAATGGCATGTAATAAGAAGTTTACATGCAAGAAAAACCACCTTATTAATGCGCCGGAAATTGTATTCATAATCATTGGTATTAAATAGATCAGAGTCACGCCAAGGATATTACAATGTTTAACATTAATATGGCATTGAATTTTTTAAATGTGTGTTTAATTTATAAAAATGTTGAAAAGAAAAATAACTGAATGGTAAATACTAAAATTAAAATAAAGTTACATACAGAGAAATATTGAATAATAAGTTACTTTAATACAAAAAAGAAAACAACAAAAATTTCAAGAAATTATTGGAGCGAACATCCTTTTTCTTTTGGAAGGGTATGAATCAATATCCAAGGATTGCCAAGGCCGTAGCCACACGAGTGTTGTTTACTGCTGCTGTACTTTGCTTACTTCCCAAGATTTGCCCAATTGTCGTAAGATGGGATCAATGATGTTTTTTAAACTTTGTGTTTAAGAAAACAATGATAGACCTTAACATCGTAAAAACCCTCTGTAAATTGCATTGAAATGGAACTTTAGAGGAAAGGGTCCCAAAAAACCCCAAATTTTCAAATTTCCTTCAAAATGTTTCAAATAAAAGACGGTCCTTTTGATGTGTAGTTGGAAGATGAACTTTAAAAATAAACTTTGGAGCTACTTTAAGAAAATTGCAACAAAAAATCAGTAAAGTCGCACTTCCTGTTGACGAATATCACCTAAACGGAATACCAATTTTGGACATATTTTGATAAGAACAAATTTTTTTCGGATCATTGGGACCTGATGATGTATTTCCGGTGAATACTAAGTTTCAAAAAATTAACGCGATCACAATCTAACAACAAGCAGTAGGAGAAAATAGAAATTAAAAGGAAAATCTAGATCAACAAGTAACTCGCTCAAGAAAATCTTCAAGAAACATTAATTAAGATCGAAATTCCACCTTTAAAATGAATAAAAAGCCAAGACATAAATTCTGAAATTACGTCACATATATTGTTCTGATGAGCAAGAATTTAATAAAACGGCAATGGCCAACAATAAGGTATTTAATAAACAAAATTATTGAGGGAACATCCGGCCATTGGCGTGACCCACTTATCTAGAAATTTCATTAAGATTGTTTTTATTTTTTGTCTTAATAAATATTTGTTTCGTGAGGCTATTTATTAAAAAATAAATAAATAAAAAATCTGATGTGAAATATTCACACGACTTTATTTTACTCTAGTTATATAGTTACACTAATATACAATGACTAATTTTCTATAAACTTCAAATTTTGCTGGAATCTCCTAACACAAATATAGAGATACTGGGGGGACAAGTCCAACCTACCAACACAGGCAGCTAGAGAATCGTCACATTGTAGAGAGGCAATCATGAACGAACCCATTTGAATTTTAACGTCTCAGATTCTTCATAACCACCTAAAAACAATTTTTACAGAAGAATGATTGAAATAAAAGTGAACGATTCTGCCCCCATGCAGCTTAAAGGAAATCGTTACCAAAACCTCATAAACCTGTTCTGGAAAATCGCACTTCCATTGAATCGATTTTCTTCAAAATTGGAATTCTAGCAATGCTTCTAATGTTATGGTGCCAGAACCATACATTGTACTGAACTGGTACTTTAGAGGGAACCTTTAACGTTCCTGTTCGCCAACAACATTCTCAAAAATAAATTTTCTTAGGAAAATGCTTCAAATAACATTGATAGGTATTTGTGCGTGTTGATAGTATACGAAGTTTATGGAAAATCATTTGGAACCATTTTCAAGAAAATCCCCAAAAATAATTCAGTTATAAACACAAACATGTCATAAAAACACAAAATATGTTGTTATAATTCCACACCTATTTAGAATTGTACTATAGTTTATATGAACATGTTTTGTTGCATATAAGGTGTACCATCACATCCCGGAATAGCGATATCACGTCGCAGAACACCCGATATTCATTAACATAAATAATGCAATTAATTGATTAACATAATACATAACACAATATAATTTGCTGGCTCGATATTATTTTATATTGAAAAATAATAATAAAGATTAATATTTCATTTTTTATGGGTCCATCCCATTCTTCAGGTATGTTTCCACGGCTAAGGTAGAAAACTTACTTGGTATTTGGCATGTAACCAAACTTGAAATAATTCGTGCAGAAAGGGATAACACAGTAAATAACGGCCAAGAAAGGAATGGGAGACTAGTTCCTTGAGATTCCTTTTAATTGATTAAGATCGCCCCAGAGTTGGATGACAGTGTACAACAGCTAATTAAATCGCTGATAACTAATGATTATCAATAATGGACAAGCAGTGATGGTTAAGCTTCATAAAGTGGCTAAAAGATAAAAATAATTTGATAAATAAATTATCTAGTCGAGCCTTTTTCCACCATAATATCCCCAAAACATATACAAAATAAAACTAATAGGAGATCAACTTATAGGTTCATATTTTCACAAATATTGACCGCAGACAGGTATCTTTATTTCTTAAGGCTGCTTGGAAATGACCCTCTAGCACGCCAGCAAATGATGTACTTTCAGCAGTATGAATGTTTCAGCTCATAATGCGAGTACAGTAAAGCGTTAGCCTAACTCAAACTTACCGGGGGATAATGACAAGCACGGTCCTATCTAATGGCCCGCCCGCTCCCCAGACACGACGCCACTGGATTACTTCCTTTGGGGATCCTACAAAAATAGAGTTTATGGCAACTTAAGCCTGTAGAAGAACTTGAAGAAAGAATTTCTGAAGTCTGCGAAGAAATCGGTCCTGATCTGTAAAAAGTGCACTCAACGAAACCTGGCCAAAAATAGGGCGTATTTGTGCTTATGAATGACGGTGCCCATTTTGAACAACTCGTGTGAATATGTTTTTGCCTTATTTGACTATAAACTGGAAGATAATATGGAATAATTGCACCAGAAGACAGTTAGTTTCTCTTCATTCAAAAAATACCTCAGCCAACGTTCAATGGATTTTTCTCGTTCAATAATAATTTTTTATGAAAAAAATCCTCTTTAAGAATTTGTTAAAACAAAACTTGTGGCCCAATTTGTTAAAACAAAACTTGTGGCCCAATTTGTTAAAACAAAACTTGTGCCCAATTTGAAATTAGAAAGTTGATTTCGAAATCACTTATTTCAGCAGAGTGCAAAAATAATTGATACTTGAAAAAATTCTTGAAAAAATTAAGTAGGGTATCATTTGGATATTTTTATTCTATCTAGCCGTACTGTCCAAGATAAATGGGTGGTGCATGTCGGAATCGTCACCTGGTATATTATACGAGTTGCTCAAAAAATTATTTTTTTTTGTTCTATTAGGATACTACAAACTTATAATTTTGGTGAATACTTAAATTTCCAAAATTTGACACGAATACTTCAATACTCCCTTCATACAGCGGTATCAAATAAAGTCAAATGAAAATAAACAAATTACACAATTTAATTAAAGATATACTTTTTACCGTTAAATCATATTGTAGGCTCTATTTATTTTCTTTTTTATGAAATAATTAGTCATAAAAATATTAACATAAAGAATGTGGAATTTGACATTAAAAATAAATAAAATTATGTCATAAAGGATACGTATAATATATTGAGATTTATATATAAATACAGGCTGAATACGCAAATTTATCATCAGTTCCAACTAGTACTCACAAAGTAAATATGTACACTGTACAAGTATGTATTTAGTACAATTAGTTACATAGTATATTGTAATTACCTACCGATAACAAGCTATTTAGTAATGTTTAATGATATGTTTACTAGAGTCTGGTAATAGCTGGCGTCTTCGCCGTGGCTGCTGCTCAGATTGGAGGCGGCTTTGGCGGTGGAATTGGAGGCGGTATAGGAGGAGGAATTAAAGGCGGTGTAGAAGGAGGAATTGGAGGCGGTGTAGGAGGTGGAATTGGAGGCGGCATCGGTGGAGAATATGGCAAGCACATTGATTATTATGTAAGCAATCCGTTAATATTCAGAAACTTTCAGTTAATACTCAGTTAACATTCAAAAAGAAACTACTGAATCATCTCTATCTCACACATTAATTCCAGGCTGTACCACATTATACATACGAATACAAAGTCCACGATCCTCACACTGGTGACATGAAGAGTCAACATGAGACTAGGGAAGGTGACCACGTCAAAGGATATTATACACTGCATGAATCTGACGGTACAATTAGAGAAGTCCACTATACCGCTGATAAACATAACGGTTTCAATGCTGAGGTAAAGAGGATCGGCCATGCTCATCATGCTCCAGTCTATGGCTATCATCATCATCATTGATTAATGATTATTAAATCTGTACAATAATGAAATAAAAGTCTTGCTTAAAAAATAAAAGTAATTAATTTACCCTGAATGCCTGGATACCCAAATTAGAAAAACCTTATTTTGGTTACTAATTTCCATGAGGATAGCCATGCAATCCCACCCTGCTCTCGAATTGGCCTGCTTCTGTATTGATGGCTCGTAGACCAGCCTGGCTATCTGAGATGACAACTCAGGAGTTTATATATCCTTCGTCTTTTTATTTCAGTGGCATAGGTAATGATTGCTAGATCAGTGGTAGCGCATGGATTCCACGCTGGGGTCTGGAGTTCGAATCCAGCACACTGCCATTAAATCTTCTCCTCCTAGAAACCTCTACAGCTCACTGTCCGGTTATGGGCAGTGTTATCTCTAGCTAGAGATCACTGCTAGGAGGCCGAAGAAGGCTCCGGAGGGCACAATACATCTTTCAGATCGCAGTGCATATCTCCTTAATGAAAAAGTCTTTTTTATTTTGAAGCATCTTCTTGAACCGGATATTGCCGACCTTCCCTACTCGCATAGATCTACACCAATAATCCATATCTACTTACTTCTTTGTTTCAATACTTACTTGGGGTCCTACAGCACTGAATTTAGCATGCGAATGGCTCTCCGCCCACCATGCTATCTTTGTCGCCATGGCCATTACTGTGGAACACTGATCCAAGATATTTGAATTTGCCATTTCATTATACATTCGCCATTTGAATGACCTAGATCCTCTTCGATTAGTCCCCTACCACCAAATATCCAGCTTTCTAGCCCCTAAGTAGCATATTCTTTTTTTTTATGCTGTACACAGCATCGTCATGATCTTGAGCGATAACAGCTTGTCGCCCACAAATTGAAGCGGAACAGCAGTGAAAACTCATATTTTATAAATTTCTCAATACCAACTATCGCCTTTGAGTACAAATTTACTATGGGCTACAATAAAGTTATATATTGACTGATGCATCTCTGGTGCCGAATTTAATATTGACGTTATCTACCATGAAAGACCAGGACGTTATTTAATGATACCGAGGCTCTTGTTAGAGTGAGTGCAACTGGTCTGAATGAAGTCGATCTTCCCATGAAAGGACCCCTTTGTCCTCAAAACAAAAATTATCCTTTGGCGCAACAGCTTTTGTGGAGGACTTGGATTACATTCTTATAAAGGATATTGCTCTGTGACCTGAAAGATCTATTGCACTGAGATGTAGAGGCTTCTAGGGACAGAAAATCTAAGGGCAGCACTGCTGGATTCGAATCCAGGAACTCAGCGTGGAATTCCAGCGCGCTACTATTGATCTAATCCTTTGCTTGGGGAGGATTTACATATACCAGATGCGATGTAAATTGGTAGAGTGTTAAAACTGTAGCCTTTAACTATTTTCTCCATACAGGGTGGGTCTTTGACCTCTCAAGGAGCCGAATCTGGCGGTGTTACAGAACTATTATCCATATCTTCATTAATGTTGGACTTGGGGCCAAAAATGATAGAAACATAACGAATTTATGAAGTTCTGTAATTTTGGGTTTTCCACTAAAGTGCCAAATATATCCCACCAACAGCTTCTCATCACTTAAAAGTTATCTTTCATTGATTTATAATAACTTTAGCAATAATAACCAAACCGATAGCAATAATTTATGGTATTCTAGCATTCCCCCCTTCTTGGATTCAGTTGGATATCAATATATCGATATACTTGTACATTGGTAATATAATAGTTGAGTTAAGGGGAGATTATTGTGGGTGGCCAGTTTGCTAGTGCACTTCAGGAATGTACATACAACTGTAAATTAAATGTAGGTATACTACAGTTAGTAATTTCAATAAATTATTGAAATCATTGGATATTACTGTAATATTGGAATTTACATAAACAATGAAATATGAATATACGTATATTATATATATTAGGGAGAGAGAAAGAGAGAGGTTGAGAGAGAAACTTTGTAAATAAATATTAATGTAAATTATGTAATTCTTTATAAATTAGGCCACTATATTGTAGCAGGGGTTACTAAATTTTTATTATTTCTTACTGCTCAAAGTAGAAATATTGTGATCAGTTAAATTTCTGAAATTCAGTTTCCAGAAATACAGTGTGACAATTTTAACATGCACCACTCCCTTGTCTTGGAAAACACGCCAGATAGTAAACAAATTCCAAATGATACCCCCACTAAATTTTTTCAAGGATTTCAAATATGTGATCAACTATTTTTTTTAAACTGCAGAAATAAGAGATTTCGAAACTAACTTTCTTATTTCCAACTAGATCAAATATTTGTTTTAACGAATTCTTGAAGTAAATTTTTCTTTTTCCTGAAAAATGAAATTATTGGAGGAAAAAAAATCGTTGAATATTCGCAGATATTCCATTTTGAATGTAAAGAAATTGTCCGCCTTGAGTTTATAGTCAAATAAGGCAGAAACATATTAATATTAGTTGTTCAGAATGGACACCGTCATTAAATACGCGCAAACACGCTTTTTGTCCAGTTTTCATTGACTACACTCAATAGAGAATCTGGATGGATTTCTTCGTTGGTTTCAGAAATTCTTTCTTCAAGTTTTCCCACAATGGTGACAGGGTTTTTCAGAAGAAAAAAAATCTTTGCGAAATACTCATACAACTTTCTCTTGCTCCTCCTGTTAATACAATTATGTACAAAATGACAAATATACATTAAACTTCAAATTTTGCTCATATGTTCTAAACAATACATTTAAGGAGGACATGTTAAAGAAGTGATTACATTGTGGTCCAGAGAGGAGCGCTAAGAACATTGAACCAATCCTTTATATTGAAAATGTGGCTGGGTCCGCAATGCTGGATAACATCTGGTATTTTATCCGTCGTAGCTTTCATATTGGTTTTGTTCCTGACCGGTTTCGGATATTCATCCATCGTCAGAACAAATTCACCAAGTTTGTGTAGAGAGTTCACTTCAACGAAATGTTTCTGTAGACTCAGACTTGTTAGTTGTATATAAGTATGTGGGAAGGTTATAAGGTCCTCATAATGGCCCTCACCGTTTGTGAGTGAAATTATGTATGCGTAAGTGAGAGGAAGAGACTGAGTGAGAGAAAACCAAATACCTCAAAGAAACGAAAAAACGCAGAAACCTCAAACTTGGTGTTCCGTTTAGATACTACCACCGCATCAGACACGATGGTTTCGGTCAAAATCCATCAACCGGAAGTGCAACTTTACTGAATTGTTTTTTGCTTTGTTTTTCTTCAGTTTTTCGCACTTTTCTCGAAAACGGCTCCAATTATTTTCTTTAAACTTCGTATACTATCTATATACATAAATATCTACCTATCACTTTTATCGGAAACATTTTGCTTGGAAAATTAATTTTTTGGCGGGGGGGGGCGGGGGTTCTGTGAGAACTAATGTTAAACTTTCTTCTAAAGTACTACTTCAGTATAATGTATGATTCTGCCACCTATATAATATTAAAATACATAAGAAGCATTGTTGGAATTCCAAATTTGAAGAAAATCGGTTGACCGGAAGTGCGACTTTACAGAATTAGTTTCTGAGTTTTTTGGAACTATCTCGATAATGACTAAACGGTTAACATTGAATGCTAATTGCAAAGAAGGTTCAATTGGTTGAATCTTCGCGCTGTTGTCATTTTTCTTTATAATTGTATTTATAGCAGTAAGAGAAAGTCATGTGAATGAATATCTTTCGTACTCAGGGGACCTCAAAACAAGTATTTCCACTGAAAAATTCATTTCGAAAATTTGACTCGGTAAGTGATAAAACACTAATGTGGAACACAAAAACACGAAATTCTAATAGCAGAATTTCTAAGTCTCATGAGGCGTAATACCCACATCTGTGTATGGAAGATCAAGAACTGCTTACCTCAATCATAAGAGATCTGGAAAAAGAAGTAGGAAAAGGATTGTATAGTGGGAATCCATTAAATTACAATGATATCAAATTGGAATTTTTATAATACTCCTAATTTCCATTTGTATTACCATAAGGAAGAATTGTACAATATATTGAAATAGCTTTTTACAGGCAACCTAATCATCTCAGCTACGGAAGAGCATCTCTGAATTTGTTACCAATGATCACAGTTTAAAAAATAACTGTTGAAACGCTTTAGCTGCGAAAATATAACAAAAACTCACTTAGTTTCCCTTACAATATGAGAGAAAGTAAACAATCAAAACATTGATCACTGCATGCAGACTTGCAAACAATTGTTTAATAAGAATTTAAAGAGATACGATGAAAATACATAGTAATAAACTTATCTAGCTAAAATTTACTTCTAGAACTGAACTCTTTTATGATTACAACTAAAAAGATCTCCAGCAGATGGCTCTAAGAACGCAGTACCAGCTCCACGAATATCACAGAATATATCCAGTTTCTTAAGTATGACGTATACAATTTCCTTATGTAAACAAACGATTATCAATTATGTTAATATGATTATTATTTTTGAAATTTTATCTTTACGCATTATTCATTTATAGGCTGATATTTCAATAGTAGAAAGGCATACAGAGAACCAAATAGTTTCGGCATGATTGGAATGTCAGGTTGGCGTAAACATTTTATAGATTATGTCATAAAGGATATATATAATATATTGAGGTTTATATATAAATACAGGCTGAATACGCAAATTTATCGTCAGTTCCAACTAGTACTCACAAAGTAAATATGTACACTGTACAAGTATGTATTTAGTATAATTAGTTACCTAGTATATTGTAATTTCCTACCGATAACAAGCTATTTAGTAATGTTTAATGATATGTTTACTAGAGTCTGGTAATAGCTGGCGTCTTCGCCGTGGCTGCTGCTCAGATTGGAGGCGGCTTTGGCGGAGGAATTAAAGGCGGTATAGGAGGAGGAATTGGAGGCGGTGTAGGAGGAGGAATTGGAGGAGGCATCGGTGGAGAATATGGCAAGCACATTGATTATTATGTAAGCAATCCGTTAATACTAGGTAAATCGTAGTAAAATTCAGAAACTACTAAATTATCTCTATCCCACATACTAATTCCAGGCTGTGCCCCATTACACTTATGAATACAAAGTCCACGATCCTCACACTGGTGACATGAAGAGTCAACATGAGACTAGGGAAGGTGACCATGTCAAAGGATATTATACACTGCATGAATCTGACGGTACAATCAGAGAAGTCCACTATACCGCTGATAAACATAACGGTTTCAATGCGGAAGTAAAGAGAATCGGCCATGCTCATCATGCTCCTGTCTATGGCTATCATCATCATCATTGATTAATGATTATTGAATCTGTACAATAATGAAATAAAAGTCTTCTATAAAAAGTAAAAGAAGTTCATTCATTTTGTTCGCCACTCACGTGTGTTCACACAAGTTCACACACTCAAGTGTGTTCCCCACCTAACATTTCATTAAATGTGCCAAAATGTTATTTCATTAATACCAAATAGAAAAGTATTTTTTGTTTGTAGATCCATGTTGTAAATAAATTTAGTGAGGAATAGTAAAAAAAAAAAAATTCAGCTAAAATTTCGTCAGAAACATAACGGTTTCAATGCTGAAGTAAAGAGGATCGGCCATGCTCATCTAACTCCTGTCCTGTCCATGCTTAACATTATCATCATTATTGATTGTTGTTCATTTATTGTTTGAAAAGTTATTGATTGATAGCCAAATAAAGATTTTCAAATAACAGTAGGTTATGTGAATAAACTTTACAATCATTTAAGGAAAAAATCTTATAATGGATATCTTGCAGCATATCGTGTCTACTACGAAAATCCATAAGGCAATCCGCCCAACTGCTACGTCATCCGCCACGTCACATGAGGCGTAATACCCACATCTGTCAAATTTACCTCCGTATGGAAGATCAAGATCTGCTTACCTCAATCCTGAGAGATCTGGAAAAAGAAGTGGGAGGAGGATTGTATATTAAAATTAATACAAGTCTTAAAACCACACATTGTACTTTAGAGGAGAGCTTAATGCTACTGTTCCCTTAGAGCCCCCAAAAATTAACTTTCCTAGGAAGGAGGTTTCGATTAAAAGAGATAAGTATTTATATGAGTAGACGGTATACTAAGTTTTAAACAAAAATCGTTGGAACGGTTTTTTAAAAAAATTGGGTATAATTGGGTATAAGTTTGAGCTTCCTGCACTTTTTTGTTTTTATTCAACTATTATTCACATAAGTCAAACCATGTTATCAATTTGAAGTTAATAAGTTATTTGTTGTTCTACAGAATTTTATCAACAGAAAAATTCATGGCCAATTGGGCAGTTATTGGCTGATCTATTTCTTCTGGTCAATATGACGTTCAGAAAGCCAGTAAACTAGCTACTATTGGCCATAAATCAAACAGAATTGACAGGACTACGTGCTAGCTTACAGGTTAGGAAGCAAGGTCCTAACTTTGCTGTCAGTCTGAGTGTTAGTGAGGTCGATACTTTGCAATAGAGCCTTGGAGTTTTTATTTTTTTTATTTATGAATATAAATGTGTATACCTGAAGGGATAGCGGAACACAAAACAGTTCTCCAGACTAATAATATAGTTGTTTCTTCCAAAATATAGGATTGAACAATTTGCTACAAACTTGGAGTATTTTCATTTCAATAAACTTACAACCTTACAGATATTTAAACCATACATTGAAAAATTCTCTAAAATGACTTTGAATTTTCAACTCTAAAGAAAAATCATTGGAGACGCTTTGCGGAAGAAAGTTAAAAGTTTGTAATAACTATTCAAAAAAAGTTGCACTTCCGTTTGCTAAGCCACCCAAATATTAGGTATTTCCTTTTAAGAACTACCACGATAATGCTGTCAAAATGCATACGGCTTACGCCCCGGCGTAAAATGAGCCAGACGAGGTCGAAATTGCTAAGTCGCAACGGGATCCTCAGAGTGCAGCCGCAGTGTCGAAGAAAAACAAAACAAAAAAAAATCTGCTGTGAAACATACACACTCGAGTTTCTCCTACGCTAATTAATACAATTTATTTTTCAACTTTTCTTTAAAATTGGAACATATACAATGTTTACGCCATAGAAAAATGTGGTGGGGGATTATACTTGTATACCTAAGCGGACTTGTGTGGGGCGCCCTCTGTCAAGACCAACAAAGCTTGGGTAATTTAAATTTAAACCTAATTTGCAGACCATCCCTAAACTCTTCTAAAATTAACTATTACAAATAAAAGTGATACCTTGTTATGTGAGCAGTGAGCATTCCAAGTCGTTGTAGGCGTGTACAAGAAAATTGCAAAAAACTTCGGAAATTTATTCTGTAAAGACGCAGGTGGTGACCTGTTAACCGATTTTCTTCAAATCTGGTATTTAATCAATTTTCTTATATTCATATATTAAAGTTATATATGTGATAGAACCATACATTGTTTTGAAGTGATACTTTAGAGAGGATAAGCTTCGTGCTAATGTTCCTCAAAACCTCCCCTCCCCTCCAAATAAAAACAGTTTTCCTGACGAATAAAAGTGATAGGAATCATATTAATTACCGGTTATATCACTAGCTTAGTGTATTTCAAAATTATTTACGCAAGTTCTTTTAGATAGACTACTAACAACATAACGGGCAATACCAACCGATATTATCCCTGAGTCACAATCCGGATTGCGCTCTGGCCGTGAATAATCTATTTATTTTGAATAGTCTTATTCAAATTAGATTAATGCAAAGCAAAAATCCTTTCCATGCAGTGTTTCTAGATTTTAGTAGGGCTTTTGACAGGGTAAACCATATATACTATAGTCTAAGCTGTGTGCTGTCGGTGTAACAGCGAAAATCATAAGAATAATTATTAATTTGTACGAAAAAGCAGCAATGTGCGTCAAAAATGACGGGTTAATATTGTCTGAGATTAATATCACGCAAAGTGTCCTTCAAGGAGAAAACCTTTCCCATTTTTTATTCAACTGTTTCTTATATATATAGAATCTTTTTTCAGGAGTAAGGCTATATCTGGAATCCCTGTGCGACTAGCTGACTTTGATATAAGCCGATATTTAATCATATTAGGCGTTTGTTACACCGAGGTTGTAAATAAACTAAAATTGCTGTCTCTCTACTGTATTTCTAATCAATTAAGTGTAAATATTTCTAAAACATAAATTGTGAAATTTCACAGAGGTAAAACTAAAAAAGAGTGGAACTTTTATTTTGAAAGTTCAAAAGCTGAATTGGTTAACGTTTTTAACTAAGTTGATATAACTTTTTCTTCCTCTGACTTGTTCTTATTACAAAGTATGCTTCTTCTTAAAGCCAAATTGGCACAAGGCCTTGTTATTGATATTATAAGAAAATCCAGATTTCCTACGTGTGATGTAATTGATAAACTTAACCATTCTCTGGTTTTATCCTCGTTATTGTATGCCGCCCATGTTTCGAGCTTTCGTTACATTGATGATTTGGACGTGTAAATAATAATACAGTTTCACAAACGTGTATTTCATTTGTAGATCAGTCCCTAGCCTTATGGTGAGGCTAGAGTATGCGTTAGTATATAGAAAGTAAATATTCTAAAAGTAATACGTAATTGGATTGTAAAGTTTTTGGCCATGGACAGTTTAAGATATCCAAAACTTCGATACTTAAAGAATTCCATTTGTCTAATAAAATTAAGAATGTTGAATATTGTTGGTTTACACAAGTGGAGAAATGTTTAAAAGAATTTAGTCATGAACACATATTGTTTATTAATAATCCCGATGATTTCAGAAGTTCCCTTGTTCATGTTGGAAACTCTGATTTAGACCAATTATTTCCTTTTAATTCCAGATTTTTTGAACCAGCTCAAGATATGCAGCATTATTTACGGTGCAACCTAAATCCTACATTTATTATAGCTCAATTTAGATTAGCAGGAAAGCACATAGCTAAATTTACTTAATTTGATCCTTCTGCCAATTGTCCTTATTGTAACAATTTTTTTCAAGATTTTTATCATTATTATGTTGAATGCCCGCTATATCACTTAAAAAGAACTCATTATATACCTAATTAACGATAGTTAACTCAGTAGAAGAATTTATTAAAAAAAAAATAAGTTTTTATTAATTAGAATTAATGATGCAGGGGGGGGACTCAAACCCAGGCACTGCAGCCTCCCATTGAGGCTTATTGTGCCAACCCCTCGAAACCTAGTAGAGGAAGCCCCCCTCTTCATGAGTCCAGAACCTTCCCCACCAGTCCTTCTTTGAGTACGATTTCCTCCGATCTCAACGTGCCGAAGATCTCGTACGCAATCTGCCGATTGTGCAACGCAATCGAACAACAGTGAGAGGCCGTCTCCTCCTTCTCCTGACACAGTCTGCACAAGGGCTCTACATCCACCAATCCCACCTTGTGCAGATGTTTCTTGAACCTACCATGCCCAGTAAACAGACCCGTTATCAGAGAAATCTGATACCTCTGACACTCTCTGGTTCTTCTTCTACCTAGCTCAGGCATGACCATTTCAGATATACAAATCAATATTCGAAACAATAGGTAACTTAATTTATTATATACTATTTGTTTACAATTTAGACATTTCTATCTTTCTTTTAAAAGTGGTCTTGGATGAATTCTTAAGAAATGGCTTTTTGAGTAAAAATTTTAAGTTTGTGAGAATATAATTGTACATACATATTTTCTGCCATGTATGTTTATTATTTAATCGCTTTATTTATTTTTCATTTCACATTATTACATAAGATTTTTCCAGTAGTTAGTACGCTTTACTTTGTTTGCTTTTCCTTTTTATATGAAATTGTATATACGAATATGTTCATTAATCAAGTGTGATTTGTTTTATTTTTGTAACTGCATCGCTTTGCTTACAAAGTTGTACTTTTAAAAGCAAATAAATAAAGTGATAGGTGTTCATGTGTACAGATAGTATAGTAAGTTTGAAACAAAAATTGTTGGACCCTTTTTCGATAAAATCGCGAAAAATTAAAAAAATAAATTCAGTAAAGTCGTAGTACCCGTTGATGGTACGTCGTTGTCCAAAACCTTGGTGTCAGATGCGTTGGTTCTAAACGGAAGACCAAGTGGTTTGCGATTCCTGTGATTTTTTGTTTTTGAAATATTCTGTTCTTTATCACACACATATAGACCATTCGCTAAATACATTTGTTTCGTACTTGGGGGACCTCAAAAATGTATTTCCGATGAAACCTCAGATTCGAAAATATGACAAGATCGCAATACTTCTTTTCATTAGGAGTAAGAGAAAGTAAAAAAGGTTAATAGTGGAAAGTATTCTGACTTATGGCTGTGAATGCTGGGAGACTTGCGGACCAGCAGAGGAAACACTTACAGGCAGTTGAGATGGATTTTCTACGGCTAAGCATAAGGGCTACTTTGAAGGATCACCTTAGGTATGAATATATTCGAGCTAAAGGAAGATACTATTAGGGCCACAGAAGAGCGGAGAATCGTGGACGATATTGGAAAAATCGGCATAAATTGAGTCTGAGCAGAGTGAACTGCTGAAAAGTATTAATGCCTGTAAAAGGTATAGTAAATGCAAGATAAGAAAATGAATGAAAAAATAAAAGTATACAGTCAGATAAAAACATACATTTATTGTAAAGTGACAATACCGGCATTACGCGGATATATTTCACACTTCCTTGAATACTCAATGAGAATGTAGGATTACACAAACCGCTGAGATTTGTTCATTATAGCATGTGTACCATACCGTAAAATTAAACCACGAAAGATCCAATTATAAATAATGAATCAATTAGGTCAGACTAGCTTATTGATCTTGACCTTAATTTTATTTCCTCTTAGTTCCTAAGCAAGAGGAAGGTTGCGATCGTATCAAATTTTCAAAATTTTAGTTTTCACCGGAAATACATTTCGAGCTTCCCTGAGTATAAACAAAAAAAATGTTTTTAACGAATGTTGGAGTTGGAAAGTCACAATTTAATTTGAACTATAAAATTATTTTGATAAAAAAAACATCTCTAACAATGTGTTCCCCCATCCCACATAATTGTTTTCTATTAAATAAAACATCGCTCAAAAAATATTGCTCTACTTAGTCTGACCTTAAAAATAAAAATTAATTATATAGACAATTTTCGTTTTTTAATTAAATTGACAAAGGAAATGAATATTTTTTAATAGAATTTTCAGGAAAACGTAACTATACAGTAAAATAGGAGAAGCAAAGCGACGGACTGAAAACTGGGTCATAGTTTTGTGCACTGGCTGTGATTGTTTCATTTAGATTAACTAGTTCTACCTGGCTGATCAGTCGGCACTTCCTGAATGGATCAGCTATTTATTGTTGTCATCTGCTCATAATAAACAATTATTGGAATAAAATGTATCGAAATAATTCAATTATTGGAAGATATAAATAATTTAATTTTGTTTATTTTTTGTCTGTCAGCAGTAATTTTTGTGATTTTTACTTTCTCTTACTGTTGGGAGGAAGAGAAAGTATTGCTAATGGTCACATTTTCGAATTTCGAATTTTTACCGGATATACGTTCCGAGGTGATCTGAGACCAAAAAGAGATTTTTAGAAAATGAGCACTATGTGTGTGTCAGTATTGATGATTGTTTTAGTACTACCTGGCGGATTGCTGCCACTGTATGTATGTGAACAGATGGCTGCAGGTAGTCCATAAGCAGTATGTTAATTAATGTTGCAATGTTTTAAATGGCATGTTGTAAATTATACGGCTTATTTCATGGTGCTATAATGCCCAGCTGGAGTATCGCTGGTACAGATGCTGGTGTAGTAGCAGACTCTCCCACCGCCACAGTATCGCTGGTACAGATGTTGGTGGTAGTAGCAGACTCTCCCACCGCCACAGTATCGCTGGTACAGATGTTGGTGGTAGTAGCAGACTCTCCCACCGCCACAGTATCGCTGGTACAGATGTTGGTGGTAGTAGCAGACTCTCCCACCGCCACAGTATCGCTGGTACAGATGTTGGTGTAGTAGCAGACTCTCCCACCGCCACAGTATCGCTGGTACAGATGTTGGTGTAGTAGCAGACTCCCCCACCGCCACAGTATCTGATAAGAAAGGTTTTGGGCAAAATCCATTAACCAAAAGTGCGACTTTTTATTTTTCCATTTTTTCGTGATTTCCTTGCAAACGACTAACGATGTACTCTATGTAACATTTTTCCGTTAAAAAAAAAATATTGATTTTTAGGTAGTTCTGTTGAATTCGTAGCGTTAAATTAGAAATGTTCCACGGAGTTGTAGTCTTGTGGACTGCAATGTTATCCATTCTATCTGCATGGGCAGGCACTTGTCCACACATCGCCTCCATTCTATCTGCATGGGCAGGTACTTGTCCACACATCGCCTCCATTCTATCTGCATGGGCAGGTACTTGTCCACACATCGCCTCCATTCTATCTGCATGGGCAGGTACTTGTCCACACATCGCCTCTAAATTTATTTTGGAAAATGTGTAAAATTTGAAATTTAAAGGAAAGTTGCCATATTGTATTAATAGCAGCAGTAACAGAAAGTCATTATTCTGAATCAAACTTTTATTTTTTAATTATTCTACGAACAACAAATGAGATTTGTTTATGTCATGTGAAGAAAATTTAAAACATTGTGTATGCTATAAACAATATTAAATATTAAATATTTGTATTTATTCAACATATAGAATACACAGTATGATAGTTTCATTACCGTAAACTATGTTTTATTTATCAAATGGCTGGTTACATGATAATTGAAACTTTAAAAAAGAAAAAAGGAAAATTGTGAAACAACAGCTCTTTATGTATCTCTATGTGTATCAGTTATAGGGAGTAAAGAGTATATAAACAAAAATTGGAACAGGGAACGGTCACAGTTCTACCACACCTCTCAACATGACCACATTAAAGGTAATATAGAATAAAATCTTAACGGATTCATCAACTTAATTGTTTGACTTTCGTTTATAACGAGAATTAATAATTTGAAAATATAAAATTAAAATTTGTTTTCTAGAGTTTAGTCGTAATTAGCATTTTTACCGTTTTAACGGTACAATCTAACGGAAGTGCCACTAAACGTGGTATTGGAGTTGGTGGTGCTGGTGGTATCGGAGCAGCTGGATTAGGAGGAGGCATAGCAGGTGGTGCTGGCGGATTAGGAGGTGGCCTGGCTGCTGGAACTGGAGCAGGAGCTAGTGGATTAACAGGCAGTCTAAGTGGTGCAGCATCAGGGTTAGGTAGCGGCCTAGGAGGTGGTATAGGCGGATTAGGAGGCGGTCTAGGGGCTGGATTAGGAGTCGGAGCAGGTGGATCAAAAGGCGGAATTGCAGGCGGAGCAGGGGCATTAGTAGGCGGAATAGGTGGATTTGGTAGTGGTACAAGCGTATTAGGAGGTGGTCTTATAGGAAAAGAAATTGTTATCAAAGAAGGCATTGTACCATTTGGGGGTGCTATTGGAGGCAGTAATGGTGGAGCCAGTGGTGGCGGTTTTGTAGGTGGTCTCGGAGGATTTGGAGGTGGCATAGGAGGCGATCTAGGAGCTGGAGTAGTAGGATTCGAGGTTGGCGCAGGTGGATTTGGAGGTGGTGCAGGCGGATTAGGAGGTGGTCTCGGAGGTTTTGCAGGAATTGGAGCTGGTATCGGAGGAGGACATGGGGGTATTGGAAGAGGTGCCGCAGGAGGTCTTGGAGGATTTGGAAGTGGTGTCGCAGCAGGTCTTGGAGGAATTGGAGGTGGTATTGGTAGTGGCTTAATTGCTGGAGGAGCTGGTGTCGGCGATGGTCTAGGAGCTGGTGCAGGTGGTATTTCAGGAGGTGTAGGTATCGGAGTTGGAGGTGGTGCTGCAGGCATCGGAGGTGGAGTCGCTAGTGGTACCTACGGCAAGCACTTTGATTATTACGTTGGTAGCGTTCCATTTACTAATGAATTTGTCTAGCATCTAAGAACAACTAATATATTTCGAATTTTTACTTGCAGGCTATTCCGCATTACGATTATGAATACAAAGTACACGATCCGCACACCGGTGACATGAAGAGTCAACGTGAAACAAGAAAGGGTGATCTTGTCAAAGGATACTATACACTGAAAGAAGCTGATGGCACAATCAGAGAAGTTCACTATACAGCTGACAAACATAATGGATTCAATGCCGAAGTAAAGAGGATCGGCCATGCTCATCATGCTCCTGTCTATGCACCCCACCACCATCATCATGCCTAAAATGTTTATATAGGTTTATTTTTTATGTACAATATAATTAAATAAATTATCTTATTATCAAAATGGGTGTATTAAACGAAGTGTTAGGAGTTGTTTGAATAAGGAGTTGTAAAATTAAGAAGAAGCTTTATTAGGAAAATTAGAAGGAATTAGGAAAAGACAAGGAACTTTTGCAAATTGCCCCCCCCCTACAACGTTTTATTAAAATGGTTTTAACGCGATCAATAACCATTTGGAACCTTCTTTTCTAGATAATGACTGAAAGACTTGGCTGATTTACAATTTTGCTATCCGCAGTTTGTAATTTGACCGACTTGAAAAAGAAATCGGAAGAAATGTCACAGGAAAGAAGCCTGATACTTTATTGCATTAAGGGCTGCCTTTAAGTTTGCTTATTACAGCGATTACATTTTGATCCTAGCCAAAAGGCCGAAAATCGGCACATTTTTAGCAATTTAGTTGATGTTATTTTTCAAAATATGGGTTTATAGCCAACCTGAGATTCGTTGGATCCGATTGTAAGTACCTGAGGAAACGGTTAGTAGATTATAATGGATGAGATAGATGGAGAGAATTTAGGTCTGGTTGATGAATTAAGAAGACTTGGTTAAACTGGTTAACTATGTATAATAATAATAATAAAGAGAAACAGTCTGGCTGGACTTTACAATAGTGAATGGTTAAGGTAGAATGGTATGAAAATGACAAGAAGTGACTGGCGAGATGATGAACTATATTGAACTGTATCCAACTGTATTTAAGTGTCTTCCCGTGGACTGTCCGTCGCTGTATTTATACAGTTTCTCCCACTCCAGTCTGAGAAAGTGGTTGGGTTTGTTTCTCTTCTCTTTACTCTCTTTGGTTGCTGATCTCTCTTGGGTAGCTGTTACATAGATTTAATGGAGAAAAGTAGAATGCTCGCCAACACAATGTTCCAGCACAATTCACTTTTCTTTCTAAACAGGGCTCAAGTGCCCATCCACTTGGTATGGTGTAATTTTAATTCACTGAATTTTTTTTTTTTTTTTTGCGCATCGACTACTGTGGTATTAGCGTTCACTAAATATTATTTCTAATTTTGTAATTAATAATTTAATATTTCTAATTTTGTAATTAATAATTTAAACCTTTTATTAAATGATCATTTTGCTTGTTTATTGAATTAAATTTATTTCTATGGCACACATTCCGAATTAAATTAAATATATTTCAATGGCACACATTCCGAACTAAATTATACTCCATTAGTTATCAAACGAAATTTATTTGGGATGATAAATAAAATGAAGATTATAATATTTTAACTGTCTGTTCCGCTCATTTATGTTTTAACAGTAATAGTTGTGATGAGCTGAACCAAAATCTGAATTCTGCTATTGTGGAATCTGCTTTTTCTTAAAAAATGATTAAATTCCAAAAAGTTACTAAAAATACCTATGCAAACAAAGAAAATAAATGGTTTGATTCTGAGTGCCATGAATGTAAACAATCTCTTAACAATTATTGTAGAAAATGGCTTATAAATAAAAATAACACTAATTTTTTTTAGCTTTTCAGGATTTGATAAGAAGCGGTAGAGAGTTCGAAGAACATCTAACAACCAAGGTGTCCGAAACCTCAATAAATGAACTTTTAAAGTCAAAAAGTTTTTTCTTTGGCCCTAGCCAAGCAACATTTTGTGTGTTTTATTAATAACGGCCAAACATGATATTGTTTACATTGTCTGAGAAAAAACAGTTTAGAAAACTATCCATAGAAAATCTATCGGCAGGGCAGAATTCTAGAGTTCTTGTCAATCATAGCTATGTAAATCTTTTAACCATAAATAAAAATCAAATTAATACTATCTTTTAGGTTTCCGCGGCCATTTTCATGCAAAACACTTGAGTTTCCGGGTTGATATGAAATATGTACACGCTATTTGTCTTTGTACTAACATTCTGTTCTGCCAAACACCATGCTACTCTTTAGAAATCCTAAAGGCCTAAAGAAATTGGAGCAATTGGAGACTATCTTTTTTTCCCTTCGCCCTGACTTCTGCTAGTAAGCAATTCTACGTCGCGTGGACCAGATAGAAGGCCTGCTCTGACGACTGATTTTATTCGTTTAGGTGGATATCTAGGGGGCAAGTGAGAACAATCTCGGAACAACTTCACCCCCCCGGAGATGGTATCATTATATAGTCTTGAAGATCTGAAGTTGGTATCAATAAAAATCTTGGAGAAATAGGTAGTGCTGATGAAGTAAGTTCTTGTAAGATATTGCAGCGAATATCACAGACAGAAAACCAAGTATACAGCCAAATTTGTTTTTAGTATTTAAGTTTATTTACAGTGTTTCAAATACTAGGTCAGTTCCCATTGATATGGAACTATCTGGATACGCTGATGGAGCTGGGTGGAACAATATTTGGAAATTTGTTTGATGCCCAGAAATGTGTGTATCTGGGGAGGGGTGGCGAGATGGCAGATGGGTGTTGCTCGCCCTCTGTTGGGCCGAGCCTTGATGCGGCGTTTCTGGATGCCGATTAGGCCATCCAATAAAATCTGTGTGATCTACACCTCCTCAGGCCTGTGGTATAGTCAAAGGTAGCAAAACTTTTATTAAGGCCTATTCACCTATCATCGTGAGGGCATTTTAGGATTCAATAAGCATGTTGGTTTTTTTAGGCCAGTTAGCAATGGCCGTTGAAGATATACTGCTATGAATCTGAAAACCTGCCGGTCACGTCTTGAGCTAAAGTGAGAGTCAGGATGCTCTGAGACTTACCACTCTTGGGAAGAAGAAATATTATGTCCGAAATTAGCCGTCTTTATGTCTACCCTGGTGAATCTGATCAGAGCTATTTTGCTCTAATTTTGAGGATGTGCCATAAGAGAAACCCAGGGTCGCATTGGTGGTTTACGGTGTAACAAAGATTGAATTGTTCGGCCCCTCTAGTTGTATGTTTAAGATATGATTAGTAGTAAGATTAGGTAGTCTGTAGGTAGATTAAGATAGCGTAATTAGTTAAATTAAGTTAGAATAAGTAGTTTATGAGTGTATGGGTATGAATGTATATGATAGTATAAGTATAGTTTTATTTAGTAATAAGATAATAGGATTAAGGAAAAAGGAAAACTAGAGAAGACTGGAAGAGAGAAGAGGAGGATAGAAAATAGGGGAGGAACTGGAGGAGAAAAAAAGAAGTGGGGAGAAGAGAAGAGTAAGGTTAAGCGAGATAACCAGAGGGTAGGTAGCCTAGCCGGCTAGTGAGAAGTAGAGCTGTAGAAAAATAACGAATTTTCCAACGCGAAAGCGGATAAGCAGACTTCCTCGTAATAGCAAACCTGTGAAGGGGATTGAAGAGGAGGAGCAGCACAGGAAAACCAACAGGTGCCTTTGTGTGTGGGAAGGAAAATTTACTAACTGTGTATGTAAACCCTACTAACCAGGCCTGGTATTAAATAATACTCGAAATTTAAAGAAAATTAAAAAGAGTAAATAAAAAAAAAAAAGAATTAACAAAACAAAAAAAAGAAAAGGGGGAAAACCTTGTGGGCCCAAATTTTATGGTAAAATTGTACATAGTAAAAGTTATAGCGTTTATTTTATTTCATTTATTGTATTTTAGTTCATTAAGTTTATTTTATTTCATTCCTTATTATTTTTCTTATTTTCCTAGTGTAAATATTATGTTATTTTAATTATATGTACGTGTGAAATTTACTTTGTGTTTGGTTTTTCCCCGTTTGTCGAAAGTTGCTGGTGGGCCGTATAAATCGGCCAATTTTTGATAGCTAATTAAAGGTGTAAGCAGCCAGTTAACAGGCAACACAGTAGCTGAGAGTGGTAAGGCGCTGGCCTCTAGTCCCTAAACCACCGGTTCGTATCTGGCCAGTTCTATACTTTTTTTATGTGGAAGGAAACTATTTTTTTCTAAGTTTTTTATTTATTGATTTTTATTAATTTATAATATAACTGGTCATTATTTTTATTTTTATTTTAGAAAACATTTTTCGTATTTTTTTTATTAACACAATTTTTACGAAGATTACCGTACACATTTTATTTAATTATTTCAGGTGTAATTTAAATTATTTTAAGTATTTTTTTTTGGTTTTGTTTTATATATCATGAAAAATAGGTTTCTCTGTTAAGCCGGAAAAAAAAACAGAGTGGCGTCCTGTAACTTCCCTTCCCACTTTCCCTTTAACCCACATTTTCCTGAACCCCCCCCATCTCCACTGCAGCTAGCGGCAATTTTGTTGCAGCTCGAAGGTTGAGCGGTAACATTTGGCGCCCAACGTGGGGCTCGATTATGAAAAATTAATCTTTTCAAATTGTGGGTTGTATAAAGGAAAAAATCTAAGAAGAGGCAAAACGAGATTATAGGTAAGGGAAAAGCGGAAGAGAATAAAATAAATAAGGATAAAATACATAAGTATAGAAGAGGTAATTGATAATTATTTATTAATATATTTTGATTAATTATAATAAACATGGATGTGGACAGACTGGCAAAGGATGAACTGGAATATGAATTGTTGATTAGAGGTAGAGAAATTTCATCTTCTGTGGAGGATATGCGTAAAAGATTAAGGTTAGTATTAAGAGCTGAGGCACAAGGATTATTAAAACCGATGAATGCTAGCGTAACTACTGATAGGGAACTGAAGGTTTGTTCAGAGAAATTAACTATTCTTAGAGAGAAATTAAGGGCAATTTCAGATCAATCATCATCTGGGGACATCAAGAAAATAGAAACTGGACTCCAGCATGTCTCGGGTAGGTTGGGAAGAATAGATCCAAAGGTAGAGAACGAAAAGAAGCAAACGGAAGAACTGGAAGCCTTCTGTACGCAATTGAAGGAAGACCTAGAGTCGAAAATATCTCGAAAGGAAGGACGGCTAGGCCCACGTGTTCACTTTGAGGAAGAATTAGACCCGGAAAAGCCTCCACCGGAAGTATCGGTAGCCACAGGTAGTCATGTAGGGAAAGAGGCAAGACCGGAAACGCTTCAGCCGGCGGGAATCGCAAACCAGACAATTGAGACTCAAGCGTCGACACTTGCTCCAAGGTCGGGAATGAGCCAATTATGGCTGTGCACCAGAAAAGTAGGAGACCTTAGGTTGCAGTTAGCTCATTTTAATGGGGCACGTGATAGCGCCGTGGGCCAACATTTAGACAAATCCCTGGCAGACCTTTTTACAAAATTAGGAGACTTAGAAGTGAGCGATTTATCCCAAGAAAGAACTAGGGCTGAGTGCATGCAGGAGGCGGTAGAGTGCCTAGAATATTTCAATAATAGATGCGAAGAATGGGAGTTCATAAAAAGAGAACAAACAGAGAAGAGCCAGGAATTGGGCGCGAGGAAACCCGGTTTACCGGAAAACCCAACCCCACCAATTAAAAAGTTGCAAATACCATTGAAGGAATGGGGAGTCAAGTTCTCTGGGGATGGACAAGGTCTAAGCGTAAACGCATTTCTAGAGATGGTCGATGACCTGAAAATGGCCCGCAACACCAGTGAGGCTGATCTGTTGGCCTCAGCCTATGATTTGTTTACTGGGAGGGCTCTGATCTGGTATAAGGCTATGAAACGTAGGATGAGAAGTTGGGGTGAGCTAGTCACTGAAATAAGAGCAGAATTCGAGCCCCAGGATTACACAGAAAGACTTTGGGATGAAATAAGAGCCAGAACACAAGGTGAAGACGAACCTGTGGGAATCTTCATCAGCGTAATGAGGAACTATTTTCATAGATTACCCGAACTGCCTGCGGAACCTGAGATGCTAAAGATTATAAAAAGAAACCTCCATCCATACTATTTGGACAGACTAGCACTCCAGGATATTGGGTCGGTTGACAGTTTGCTACACATGGGAAGAAGAATCGAAGAAACCCGCTGGAGAGTAGCAACACATAGGCCACCATCATCTCGGCGAGGACTTCTTGAGCCGGATCTAGCCTACACACCGCTTAGGACACGCACGAATCCTCCACCTGCAGATCTGAAGGAAGTTAAGGCGCCCCTACCCACCTCATTTACAGCACCAGGAGGGATGCGGTCGCAGGGTTCAGTAAAACCACTCACGCCTATAGGAAGATGTTGGCAATGCGGAGAGAAGGGCCACTACTCGAGGGCATGCAAAAACCAGAAGAATTTCTGTGGAAAATGTAAGAAAAGTCAGTGTGAATGTAGAAGAGATCAGGGAAACGGGGAAGGGGATCGAGAATAAGGGGGCCATGCTCGTTTTATCCCCTCCGGTCCCATAGAAACTCAAGAGAGTGGCAGTCTTGGCTTCAAGAGGTTAGGCAGTTTTTCCAACATACCAGGAAGACATTAACTTTAAGGGATACCAAGGACGCCAGACCATACTTGAAGGTAGAGATTTTAGGGATGGATATGGTTGGTTTACTCGATTCAGGGGCCTCAAGGTCTTTAATGAATAAGCATATATGGGCGAAATTAGAAGAGCTGGGAGTGGAACTGATGGAATCAACGATTAACAGAGTTTCTATTGCTGATGGATCTAGCCTGATGACATTGGGATCAGTCGAATTGCCAGTAAAGTTGGGGCAGAAACTTAAGATTATAAATTTTCTCGTAGTCCCAGATCTTAGCTCTACATTAATACTAGGGGTAGACTTTTGGAAGAGTATGGAGGTCGTCCCAAACATTGTTAAGGGCACTTGGGATTTCGCCGAGGTTGTCAGAGTCGAACCTGAAGTTCCAGCATTAGTAGGCCACCCATTATTGAGCGAGATGGATTCCCAGAAGCTAAGAGAGCTCATTGAAACCTGGAAAGCCAAAGCAGCAAACACCAAGTTAGGATGCGTTACGCGGGTTGAACATGTCATTGATACAGGCAATGAGCGGCCCATCAAGCAACGCTATTACCCTGTTTCTCCCCACGTACAGCAAATCCTCAATAAGGAATTGGATGAGATGCTCCAACAAGGTATTGTCGTTCGCTCCAAGAGCCCCTGGTCCTCTCCAATCGTACTAGTTAAAAAGCCAGATGGCACATACAGATTTTGTGTGGATTATAGGCAACTAAATGCGGTCACGAAAAGGGATGCTTATCCCCTGCCTTACGTGACACACATTCTGGACCGACTGCGAGATTGCCGATATTTGTCATCAGTGGACATAAAATCGGCATATTGGCAAGTCCTTTTAAGTGAAGAGAGCAAAGAGAAGACAGCCTTCACAGTCCCAGGGCGAGGACTGTTTCACTTCCTGCGCATGCCTTTCGGGCTGCATAACGCTCCAGCGACATGGCAACGCCTTATCGATGATGTCCTTGGCTCTGATTTGGAGCCCCATGTATTTGTCTATTTGGATGATGTGGTAATTACGACCGACACTTTTCAGAAACATCTTGATGTGCTGAATGAAATCTTCAAGCGATTACATCACGTTGGGCTCACTATAAACTGGGACAAAAGTAAATTTTGCAGGGAAGAGCTCAAGTATTTAGGATATGTGGTCAATAAAAATGGCTTACAAGTCGACCCCGACAAAGTGTCCGCAATTCTAGGTTATCCCGTTCCTAAGACAACGAAGCAAGTTCGGAGGCTATTGGGTCTTGCATCCTGGTATAGAAGGTTTGTTCCGAATTTCTCGACAGTTGTAGGACCTTTAACAGAGCTCCTTAAGAAGTCTCGGAAGTGGCAATGGGGCGAGGCGCAGCAAAAAGCTCTGGACACCATTAAAGAAAAACTTGTTTCGGCTCCTGTGTTAACTTGTCCGGACTTTAACAAACCATATCTGCTGCAAACGGACGCTTCTTCAACCGGCCTAAGAGCAATTCTCTCTCAGATCACCGATGAAGGAGAGAAAGTGATCGCATATGCAAGCAGAACTCTCACAGCGGCAGAAAGAAAATATTCCACTACGGAACACGAATGCTTGGCTGTACTCTGGGCCATCGAAAAATTCCGCCCGTATTTGGAAGGAATGTCCTTTGAAGTAGTGACTGACCATATGGCCCTTAAGTGGTTGCAGAATTTAAAGGATCCACAAGGGAGACTAGCAAGGTGGGCCGTTAAACTGCAACAATATGCTTTTACCATCAAGCATCGCCCGGGTAAGCAAAATGTAGCTGCGGATGCCTTGTCTAGAGTCAACGAGGAAGTAGTTGTAGCAACAATACAAGAGTCCAGCTCAGACAAGTGGTATCAGAAGATGCTTACTAAAGTGGAGGAAGAAGCTGCAGCATATCCTAACTGGAGTGTAGATGGCGCAAAGCTATTCAAGCGAGTGGTGGATCCGAGGAAGATTGTAGGAGATGAAAATCCTTGGAAGGTAGTAGTTCCGAAGGCGCAGCGACAGAAGCTGTTGGAGCAGTTCCACGACGATCCGCTATCAGGCCATTTGGGATCATTTAAAACATTCCAGAGATTGAAGGTACTTTACTACTGGCCAGGAATGGCCGCGGATGTTGCCCGCTATGTAGCTAAATGCCAAATATGTATGGCCTACAAACCCACTCAAAAACCTCCATCAGGATTAATGGGGAAGCAGAAAGAAGTGAAGCGACCTTGGCAAATTATAACCGTAGACATCATGGGACCGTTTCCCCGGTCGACAAGACAAAATAGATTCCTCCTAGTAGTATGTGATTATTTCACAAAATACACTCAGTTGTTCCCAATGAGAGAGGCTACTGCTAGGAAGGTGGCGCAATTAATGGAAGAACAAACATTCCTGAAGTTCGGAGTCCCACAGGTAGTGATCTGTGATAATGGAGTCCAATTTAGAGGAAAGGTCTTTATAGATAAAATGAAGGAATATGGCGTACAAATCTGGTACACCGCATTATACCATCCCCAGGCAAACCCCACGGAACGGACAAACCGTACCATCAAGACGATGATGGCATCATATATTAAAGAAAACCACCGACACTGGGACAAGCAGTTAACAAAACTGGAATTTGCCCTCGACACGGCAGTGCATGAGGCGACTGGCTACTCACCCGCGTACCTTAATTATGGAAGAGAACTACCCAGAACCGGCACAGAATTCCAGGAAGAAGCTACAGGGGAACTGATGGCTGACAGACAGAAAAAACTTGAACAGTTGACGAATGTACCTCTTCTGTATAAACAAGTACAGGATAGACTGAATAAGGCTTATGAGAAGGGTCAGAGGTCATATAATTTAAGAAGGAGGCCAGTTGGATACGTACCAGGACAAACAGTGTGGTGTAAAACCCATATACTGTCGGATGCGTCTGCCAACATAGCGAAGAAGTTAGCTCCTTGGTATGCAAGAATGAAGGTAAGAAGGAAAGTATCATCCATAACCTACGAGCTAGAAGATGAAGATACAGGCCGAAGCATGGGCATATGGCATGTCAAGGATCTAAAGGGGGAATCCCACTCCTAGTCCCATCCCTATCCCTGACCCACCAGACCTTCCCCCAGAAAACCCTCTTCTCCTCCGCCGAAGAAAGGGAAGGAGTGTTACGGTGTAACAAAGATTGAATTGTTCGGCCCCTCTAGTTGTATGTTTAAGATATGATTAGTAGTAAGATTAGGTAGTCTGTAGGTAGATTAAGATAGCGTAATTAGTTAAATTAAGTTAGAATAAGTAGTTTATGAGTGTATGGGTATGAATGTATATGATAGTATAAGTATAGTTTTATTTAGTAATAAGATAATAGGATTAAGGAAAAAGGAAAACTAGAGAAGACTGGAAGAGAGAAGAGGAGGATAGAAAATAGGGGAGGAACTGGAGGAGAAAAAAGAAGTGGGGAGAAGAGAAGAGGAAGGTTAAGCGAGATAACCAGAGAGTAGGTAGCCTAGCCGGCTAGTGAGAAGCAGAGCTGTAGAAAAAAAAACGAATTTTCCAACGCGAAAGCGGATAAGCAGACTTCCTCGTAATAGCAAACCTGTGAAGGGGATTGAAGAGGAGGAGCAGCACAGGAAAACCAACAGGTGCCTTTGTGTGTGGGAAGGAAAATTAACTAACTGTGTATGTAAACCCTACTAACCAGGCCTGGTATTAAATACTACTCGAAATTTAAAGAAAATTAAAAAGAGTAAATAAAAAAAAAAAAGAATTAACAAAACAAAAAAAAAGAAAAGGGGGAAAACCTTGTTGGCCCAAATTTTATGGTAAAATTGTACATAGTAAAAGTTATAGCGTTTATTTTATTTCATTTATTGTATTTTAGTTCATTAAGTTTATTTTATTTCATTCCTTATTATTTTTCTTATTTTCCTAGTGTAAATATTATGTTATTTTAATTATATGTATGTGTGAAATTTACTTTGTGTTTGGCTTTTCCCCGTTTGTCGAAAGTTGCTGGTGGGCCGTATAAATCGGCCAATTTTTGATAGCTAATTAAAGGTGTAAGCAGCCAGTTAACAGGCAACACAGTAGCTGAGAGTGGTAAGGCGCTGGCCTCTAGACCCTAAACCACCGGTTCGTATCTGGCCAGTTCTATACTTTTTTTTTATGTGGAAGGAAACTATTTTTTTCTAAGTTTTTTTATTTATTGATTTTTATTAATTTATAATATAACTGGTCATTATTCTTACTTTTATTTTAGAAAACATTTTTCGTATTTTTTTTATTAACACAATTTTTACGAAGATTACCGTACACATTTTATTTAATTATTTCAGGTGTAATTTAAATTATTTTAAGTATTTTTTTTTTTGGTTTTGTTTTATATATCATGAAAAATAGGTTTCTCTGTTAAGCCGGGAAAAAAAACAGAGTGGCGTCCTGTAACTTCCCTTCCCACTTTCCCTTTAACCCACATTTTCCTGAACCCCCCCCATCTCCACTGCAGCTAGCGGCAATTTTGGTGCAGCTCGAAGGTTGACGTAAACACGGGGACCACGAACCAACGCCTTAAATTCTAATCTAATTATAATTTAGTATGTCAAGAAGGATTTCTATATAGACCCATTTCAACCATTGAATGTACACTATAAAGCAATATGTCAGATATCCTGCTCAGCAAACAAAAACAGAAGGAAAACCGTCCAAAACATAAAAAGCAGCAATGATTATTTATTTATAAAGTAACCAAACCTTTTAAGAGATTTCTACAACTAGTACAACTACTTATGGTGGGGGTTACTAAGTCGCTGCTACTGTCTCCATCGTCTCACCAATAATGCTTGTACACTGGTATTTTGTACAAAGAAATAATGTTAAACTTTGTAACTTAGTCAGTGATTCAGCACATATCTCATCATTACCATCTTTACAGGCAGTTAGTGCCATTTCTTAATCATCAGTATTCGC